>WNWK01024722.1:0-29371 GCA_009830355.1 Cherax destructor
TTTACATTCCGTTCTTGCTGATGGGCCCTTCTTTAATCCTGACTCTCTCATTGGCTTTTTGACAGACACTGACTTACTACACAAACTCTGAATATTATGCCTCTAGCACTCCCCTCAGTCCCTTCTACCTCCAATCTCTTACTACCCTCTATCCCTGCACTATCCAATGACCCGCTGCAATCCATAACCTACTAATCATCCCTCTCCCTCTTACTACCCACTATCCCTGCATCCTGCCCTGCCCTGCTGCGCTGTATGACCCTTGTGGTTTAGCGCTTCTTTTGATTATAATAATAATCCCTTACTGCTGGGCATCCGGCTGTTGTGAGGCTCCTCTTGATAATGTTATTAACCTCTTCATGTCTTGCAATCTTTCCCTCAGATTTACGACAAAGACCATGGTACCCGAATCGGTCTGCTGCTTCACTGTCACAAATACACATGTGTTCAGCGAGAATGGGGGCGGCAGGTCTAAGGGCAACACCAATGCGGATGGTCTGTGGGTCAAGACGTTTGCCAAGGCTGGAGTTGGGATATATATATATATATATATATATATATATATATATATATATATATATATATATATATATATATATATTGAATCAACCCACCCATGTGTGCACAAACACGTGTGCACACATGGGATGGGTTGATTGCATTTTCTTGACTGCAAGAAGGCTTTCGACACAGTTCCTCACAAGAGATTAGTGCAG
The DNA here is from genome assembly GCA_009830355.1 of Cherax destructor. Lineage (NCBI taxonomy): Eukaryota > Metazoa > Arthropoda > Malacostraca > Decapoda > Parastacidae > Cherax > Cherax destructor. The sequence continues at coordinate 717 of WNWK01024722.1, forward strand.
AAGCTAGAGGATCAGGCACGTATAAAAGGAAGGGCACTGCAATGGATCAGGGAATACCTGTCAGGAAGACAACAGTGAGTCATGGTACGTGGCGAGGTGTCAGAGTGAGCGCCTGTAAAGAGCGGGGTGTCACATTGATCAGTCCTAGGACCGGTGCTGTTTCTGGCATTTGTGAACGACATGACGGAAGGAATAGACTCCGAAGTGTCCCTGTTTGCAGATGATGTGAAGTTGATGAGAAGAATTCAATCGGACGAGGACCAGGTGGAACTACAAAGGGATCTGGACAGGCTGCAAGCCTGGTCCAGCAACTGGCTCCTGAAGTTCAACCACACCAAGTGCAAAGTCATGAAAATTGGGGAAGGGCAAAGAAGACCACAGACAGAGTATAGTTTAGGGGGCCAGAGCCTACAAACCTCACTCAAAGAAAAGGATCTTGGGGTGAGTATAACACTGGGCACATCTCCTGAGGTGCACATCAACCAAATAACTGCTGCAGCATAAGGACGCCTTGCAAACCTAAGAACAGCATTCCGACATCTTAATAAGGAGTCATTCAGGACCTTGTACACTGTGTACGTTAGGCCCATATTGGAGTATGCAGCACCAGTTTGGAAACAACACCTAGCCAAGCATGTAAGGAAACTAAAGAAAGTGCAAAGGTTTGCAACAAGACTAGTCCTGGAGCTAAGGGGTATGTCCTACGAGGAGAGGTTAAGGGAAATCGACCTGACGACACTAGAAGACAGGAGAGATAGGGGAGATATGATAACGACATATAAAATACTGAGAGGAATCGACAAGGTGGACGGAGACAGAATGCTCCAGAAATGGGACACACCAACAAGGGTCGCAGTTGGAAGCTGAAGACTCAGATGAACCACAGGGATCTTAGGAAATATTTCTTCAGTCACAGAGTTGTCAGGAAGTGGAATAGTCTGGGAAGTGATGTAGTGGAGGCAGGATCCATACATAGCTTTAAAGAGAGGTATGATAAAGCTCATGGAGCGAGTAGTGACCGAGTAGCGGCCAGTGAAGAGGCGGGGCCAGGAGCTGTGACTCGACCCCTGCAACCACAACTAGGTGAGTACACATGTACACAAACACACAAGCTATGTGCATGCACAAAGTGACATAAGTGCACAAACGTCATTACATTTGAGCACAGACAAGAAGTAATCCTTACAAACATGAGAAATTGTAATTCAGTAGATGACTCTGAGCGACGCCACATTGGGATGGAAATCCTTAGCTCTAGATCTTTCGCTTCCCGTGTGTCGTCAGGAGCTATGCAATGCTGCAAGGCAGCAACAGACAGGAGGGGAAATTCTGAGGCCAGGCAGAAGATATCAGTGGTAACCCACGTCGCAGTGGGCGATGCTGAAGAGAAGAACACTGTACACAGCTTCAAGAGTGGGTATGTCAGGCACAAAGGCATGGAATCATTGATGTCAGCAGTTAAGAGTAGAATGTCTACAAGCCTAGAAGTAACGTTTTTCTTTACAAAGGTGCCAGCAACCAAAGGTATTGAATTTTTACCGAAGAAAAATCAGTAATAAAGTAACAATACTTCCAGAGGCTCTTTTAAATGTACATTTAGTGTAGCATCCACTGCCAGCACTGCCATAAATGATGCAGTAGGTATAGTTGAAACTCTAGCCAGGGTATATGTTATAATGTCGAGGAAATGAAAATGTATGTGTGTGATAGTGAAGGTCTTACCAGTAACACTGAACGTCAATACTCTGGTAATATTAATGTTAGAGTAATATTACTCTGGTAATATCACTATTAGGTAATGGTAATGTCATGGCAGGTTTATCATCAAGGATGACAGTTACCAGAGTTACCATAGATATTGCTGCCTCCAATATCTGTTTATTAATTTTGATTAAACAGTTTTTTGACACCAATCAAATTTACAGGCTAAGAGTTGTTATCCTACCTCAGCGCTATCAAAGGTATGCCACTACCACCCCAGGATGCCACCCACAACAGTCGACTGTTTTCTTACTACTTGGTGAACAGGTGTAACAGGTTTACGGTGACTAACACCCAGGTACCTACTTACTGCTAGGTGTACAGGGACAACAGGTGTACTGAAACATGCCCAACGTTTCCACTAATGTCGGGGATCGAACCACGGACACTCAGTATGTGAGATGAGGACGCTACCAAAACATAGATTTTTTGCCAAATGTATCGTTGGCTCTCAGAACACAGCCATCATGTGTTATCAAGAGTTAGAGCAGTCCGTCTACATGTGACTCTTGGTAACTCCTGGACACAGGACACAGGTGTGTACGTCTCTCAGTCGAGAGTGGTAACTCAGATCTGGCGCACATCCAGCGTCCGCTTTCCAGCTGTTGCCTGTATTCTAATAGGATGCCAGAAACTGGCACACATCCAACACCCTCCCTAATATCTATTTACCTCCCTCCCATCCCACACCTTCCCTCCCATGCAACTCCCTCCCATCCTCCCTCCCATCCTCCCTCCCTTCTCGTGCTTCACGTCCTTGACTGACCTCTTGACAGACACCACTGTCAGAACATCTCACACTCTGGCGACTGGTAAACTATGTGACTCTCCATGAGACTGTCACATTCTGCAAAGTTTGTGTTGACAAAGTGAACGTAGGATGGTGGACTGAAATGAGGGACTTAAGTGTATACCCACCCCACACACACACACACACACACACACACACACACACACACACACACACACAGATACAGTTTGCTAGATTGAAAAACAGGAGAATAGATAGGAAAGAATATAAGAACATGAAAATGAGCATAACAAGGAAGAAGAGTGGTTATGTTACTAGAACTTCTCTTCAAAAATCAGATGACCTCATAAATAGCTGGACCAAAACACCCAGGCATTAAGTCTCCAAGCTTGTGTTAAAGCGAACCTACACAGTGTTTCTGAATGGACTCTGAAATTTATTTTATGAGACACAATATTGATGAGAATGATTGCCTCTTCTCTGAGTACAATGAGAATGATTGCCTCTTCCCTGAGTACAATGAGAATGATTGCCTCTTCTCTGAGTACAATGAGAATGATTGTCTCTTCTCTGAGTATAATGTGAATGATTGCCTCTTCACTGAGTACAATGTGAATGATTGCCTCTTCACTGAGTACAATGTGAATGATTGCCTCTTCACTGAGTACAATGTGAATGATTGCCTCTTCACTGAGTACAATGTGAATGATTGCCTCTTCACTGAGTACAATGAGAATGATTGCCTCTTCTCTGAGTACAATGTGAATGATTGCCTCTTCACTGAGTACAATGTGAATGATTGCCTCTTCACTGAGTACAAGCTAATCATTATATAAAGATGGTTCACGAAGCCCTAAACAGGATACTCCATTTAACAACTTATCTGTTATCTAAGTGAGCATCAAATATTCATTTTGGCTAATTCATAAAGGATAACATTTCTGTTTACGATATCAAATGCAGATTTTAGATGCAGTGTGGTAAAAGTGGGAGTTGGTATACCTGGGGTATACCTGGCGGGTGTTACGAGGTCCGGTCCATGACCAAGCTTCAATGTAGATCAGGGTCTGATCAACCAGAGTGTTACTGCTGGTCGCACTTAAACCGACGTACGAACCACAGCCCGGTTGGTCAGGTACTGACTCTAGGTGTCTGTCCAGCGCCTTCTTGAAGACAGCCAGGGGTCTATTGGTAATCCCCCTCATGTATGCTGGGAGGCAGTTGAACAGTCTTGGGTCAATGACACTTATTGTGCTGTCTCTTAGCGTACTCATGGCGCCCTTGCTTTTCATTGGGGAAATGTTGCATCTTCTACCGAGTCGTTTGCTTTCATTGGGAGTGATTTCCCTGTGCAGATTTGGGACTAGTCCCTCTAGGATTTTCCAAGTATGTATTATCGTGTATCTTTCTCGCCTGCGTTCCACGGAGTACAAATCAAGGAACTTCAACAATTCCTTGTAATTTAGGTGCTTTATCATACTTAAATGTGCCGTGAAAGTTGTCTATATTCTCCAGGTCACCAATTTCACCTGTCTTGAAAGGGGCCGTTAGTGTACAGCATTATTCCAGACTAGAGAGGACAAGCAATTTGAAGAGAATCATCGTGGGCTTGGCGTCCCTAGTTTTGAAGGTTCTCATTATATATCCTATCATTTTTCTAGCAGATGAGGTACATTCATTGTTGTGATGTTTTAAAGTGGGATCCTCTGACATTATCACTCCCAGGTCTTTCACATTAGTTTTTCATTCTATTGTGTGGTTGGAATTTGTTTTATACTCCGATACAGTTTTAATTTCCTCGAGTTGTCCATAGCGGAGTAATTGAAATTTGTCTTCATTGAACTTCATATTGTTTTCTGCTGCCATTTATAGAGTTGGTTGATGTCCGCCTGGAGACTTGCAATATCTTCGATGTATGACACTGTCATGCAAATTCATCCCCAAAGGAAGACACGATGCGGTGACTTACATCTCTATGTCAGATATGAGCATGATGAACAGGATGGGAGCGAATACTGCACCTTGTGGGACAAAGCTCTTCACTGTAGCTGCCTCGGACTTTACTCTGTTCACTATTACTTTGTGTTCTGTTTGTTAGGAAGTTATAGATCCATCTACCAACTTTTCCTGTTATTCCTTTATCACGCATTTTGTGTGCTATTGCACCATGATCACACTTGTCGAAGGCTTTCGCAAAGTCTGTGTATACTACATCTGCCTTTTGTTTGTCCTCCAGTAGTTGGGTTATGCAGGAACGACCTGCTCTAAAACCATGCTGCCCTGGGTTGTGCAACTGATGGGTTTCTAAGTGGGTGGCGATCTTGCTTCTTAAACCCTCTCAGAGATTTTTATGATGTGGGACATTAGTGCTATCGGTCTGTAATTCTTTTCAATTACTTTACTGCCATCTTTGTAGAGTGGGGAAACCCCTGTGGTTTAGCGCTTCTATTTGATTATAATAATAATAATAATAATAATTTGTAGAGTGGGGGTATGTCTGTTGTTATTAGTGAGTGTGGGATGACCCCTGTGTCCATGCTCCCTCTCAATAGAATGCTGAAGGGACGTGACAGGGGCTTCTTGCAGTTTTTGATGAACATGGGCCTGGGGCAGAGTGCATGGGCATGTCATTTATTGCTTTTTCAAAGTCTTATGGTGTTAGGATATCAGAATTTTTTTTAATTAACCAAATTTTGAGTGTCGGTCATAAAAAAAATAATTTAGATTATCGACTCTTTGTCTGACGGCTCACTACATGCTGAGTCATACTGGGACTTCAATATCTCACTCATTTTTTTTGTGTCATCTGTGTAGGTCCCACCTCGTCTAAGCAGGGGTCCAATACTGGATGTTGTTTTTGCCTTAGATTTTGCATGAGAAAAGAAGTATTTTGGGTTTCTTTAAGTTTCATTTAGGGCTTTAAGCTCTTCCTTTGTTTCTAGTCTCCTGTATGATTCATTAAGCTTAAGTTCGAGATCTGCCATTTCTCTGACTAGTGCCTCCTTTCGTACATCAGATATACCGGCCCCTGTCAGCAGCTCTGTGATTCTTCACCTTCGCCTGTATAGGGAGCGTCTCTAGTTTACATCTTTCTTTTTAAAGGAATGTGCCATGAGCATACCTCAAGTGCCAAAGAATTATTATTTTCTAGGCGAAGTTTCGAAGGGCTCTTCCCAGCTTGTTTCATTTAGGTCATGGTTGATCTGATCCCACTGCATGCTTTTGTTATTCAAGTTGAACTAGTGAAAGCACCTTCATAACTGATCACCTTATGCTGGTCAGGAGCCCTGCGCATACATGTCTGTACTTCTTTTATGATCCGAGTGTATTGTCTTTGATACTGTTATATTTCGTATCAGATCATCATTATTAAATCCCAATTCATCAAATGGTCCCATGGAGTCCCTGTGGAGGACACAGGCGTGCCTTAAGTAGTCTCTGATGCTGGCGTTTACATGTTCGTTCAGGCGGACGGAAAGACTTCTGCCTGTTTCTCCTACATATTTCTTGGGACAGTATCCACAGGGGATGATGTAAACGCCCGTTGTGGAAGTTAGAGGAGTGGGGCTACATTTCGTAAAGAGGTTTTTGATAGATGTGTTTATGGGGGAAACATTTATGTTAAGTAAACGACACTAGTGCAATTAATGCGACATTTTTTGTGGAAACGTTTCGCTCTCCAGAAGCTTTGTCAAGCTATTGCAAAAAATACATGGACATAGAGGATATATATATAGGCTTCAGAGCTTTAAAGTGAAGTGTAAAGCACAATATAATCGTTGTAGTAATACTAGAAGTAGTAGTAGTTTTGATATTTGTGGTGGTAGTAGTCGTAGTATTTGTAATAGTAATAGTAGTAGTAGTATCAGCAGCAGCAACTATGTGATGGCAGGGTTTATTGTTATGAGGAGGAGTCTTGTTAATACTTCAGAGATGATGAAGTTGTCTTTATTCTGTTTGTCATAGAAATAGTGATTAATGATGATTTAAGGCATTTACGTCTACGGAAGTTGGGTTCTTTGATCACTAGTCGGGCGTTGTTGAATTTCGTCAGGTTGTTGACGGAATTCTGGTGTTGTGCTCAGGCGTTATTCAAGTTTTCATTCCTACATGTATTAATGTGTTCATTGAGACGTGTCTCGAGGTTCCTTGTTGTTTCACCTACGTAAATTTTGTCACAGCCTCCACAGCATTGACTGGTTCAAGGTGCTTCAATTTTGCCCTAGTTAGATGCGATTCTAGTGTTAACTTGAGTACTTTAGAAATGTTCAATGCACATGGCTGTTGGGAAGGATTATAACTTTGTTAGGAGTGGTGTTGGTGCGTGGGGAATTGATGATCTGAAGAAATCTCTTCTTGCAATCTTTGATGAAACAGAAAGGAAACTGTGGATGAGTGAAGGTTTGGTGTATGTATGTACATTCCTCGTCAAGAAACTCCAAATTCGGTATTATGCTCTTAAGAAAAATCCGATGATGATGCCTCTCTTGGTCTTAGTATCTTGACTGGAATAGAAGTGTGTGAGATCGTATTTGTTTGTAGGCTTTCTGTAAACTTGAAATCTTAGATTGTTATCTACTTTGTGGATGAGGACGTCTAGAAAAGGCAGGTTGTCACTGGACTCTTCTTGGAGTGTAAACTGGATCGCCGGTTCAACTGCGTTGAGCCTCGCCTGAAGATTCCGCACATTAAAACATTTGGGAGTTATTATGAGGACCTCGTCCACATAACGTAAACAAGTGACGCTGGTGGGGATGATGTTGGTGAAGTGTTCAGCTTCCAGGTGTTCCATATATAAGTTAGCTAAGACGGCGCTGATGGGGACTTCCTTCCCATACCACAGGTTTGTTGTTGAAAGAAAAAAAAGTTGAAATTAATGCAGAGTTCAATCAGGTCAACGAAATCTCTGGGAGGTAGACGAAGATTAGTCTTGATTGACTTTACGTCGTAGAACGTCAATGGCTTGTGTGGTTTACCTGGAGTTTACCTGGAGAGGGTTCCGGGGATCAACGCCCCCTCGGCCTGGTCTGTGACCAGACCTCATGGTAGATCAGGGCCTGATCAACCAGGCTGTTACCGTTGGCCGCACGCAAACCGACGTACGAACCTCAGCCCGGCTGGTCAGGTACTGACTTTAGGTGCCTGTCCAGTGCCTGCTAAAGTCAGTACCTACTTTAGTGAAAGGGAAGTTACATCTAAGTAGTACTTAGTTTCTTGTTTCGGATGGAAAGGTCTGTGATGGGGTTGAGAAGGTCGCCTGAATGCTTTAGCGGGGCTGATGGTCCCCAGAAGGTAGGAAAGATGTTTGGCAAGAACTCCGGCTAGTTTGTGTGGTGCAGTGCCTATACCTGATGTGATTAGTCTGAGAGGAATATTATGTTTATGGATCTTAGGTAAACCATACATGTGTGCTGGTCTAGAGTTGCTTGGTATCAAGTACACAAGTTTCTTACCTTCACTAGTGCGTTTGCGTAAGTCTAGTTTTGTATAGGGAGTCATAGTTGAGTGTCCCAGTGTTGTGGGCTGATGGGTTCGTATGCAGACTGGTCGTTTAAAAGGCCCATCATCTTGGTGTTATAGTCGCTAGTGTTGAGTACGACTCCACCTCCTTTGTCAGCAGTGGTGACGATAATATCTGGGGCATTTTTGGGGCATTTGGGGCAGTGATACACCGTCTAGAAATATTAGCTGCCATAAGAATGCCTAGTTGTACCCATCATTACCACTATCACCATCACCACCATTACCACTATCACCATCACCACCATTACCACTATCACCATCATTACCACTATCACCATTACCACCATTACCACTATCACCATCACCACCATTACCACTATCACCACCAACACCATCACCAATACCACCAAAATCGAGACCATCATTAGCTCCACCACCACCATCACAAACACCAATATAATCACAACCAACAACACCACAATCACCATCACCATAATCACCATAAATCATCACCAGCACCAGAACCACAGTCACCATTACAATCACCACCACCATCACAAGCACCATCACAAGCACCATCACAAGCTTCATCAACACCACAATCACCACCACAACCACCAACAAGGCTTCCGCTATCACTACCACCACCATCACTACCACCACTATCATCACCATTAACATTACCACCATCACTACCACCACTATCTTCACCACTAACATTACCACCATCACTACCACCACTATCTTCACCACTAACATTACCACCATCACTACCACCACTAACATTACCACCATCACTACCACCACTATCTTCACCACTAACATTACCACCATCAATACCACCACTATCTTCACCACTAACATTACCACCATCACTACCACCACTAACATTACCACCATCACTACCACCACTATCTTCACCACTAACATTACCATCACTATCACCACTATCTTCACCACTAACATTACCACCATCACTACAACCACTATCTTCACCACTAACATTACCACCATCACTACCACCACTATCTTCACCACTAACATTACCACCATCACTACCACCACCAGTATCATCACTATGATCACTGCCATTACTGCCACCTTCACTGCTCTCATAATCAGTACCATTATCACCACTACCATTATCACCACTACCACCACCATCACCACTACCACCAATATTATCACTACTACCATTATCACTACCACCATTATTACCACTACCATTATCACCACTACCATTATCACCACTACCATTATCACCACTACCACCACCTTTATCACCATTACCACCACCATTATCACCACTACCACCACCATTATCACCACTACCATTATCACCACTACCACCACCATTATCACCACTACCATTATCACCACTACCGCCACCATTATCACCACTACCACCACCACCATTATCACCACTATCACCATCATTATCACCACCACCATTATCACTACTACCATTATCACAACTACCACCATTATCACCACTACCACCATTATCACCACTACCACCACCATTATCACCATTACCACCACCATTATCACCACTACCACTACTATTATCATCACTACCACCACCATTATCACCACTACCATTATCACCACTACCGCCACCATTATCACTACCACCACCACCATTATCACCACTATCACCATCATTATCACCACCACCATTATCACCACTACCACCAGTATCACCACTACCACCATTATCACCACTACCACCATTATCACCACTATTATCACCACTACCACCACCATTATCACCATTACCACCACCATTATCACCACTACCACTACTATTATCATCACTACCACCACCATTATCACCACTACCACTACCATTATCATCACTACCACCACCATTATCACCACTACCACTACCATTATCATCACTACCACCACCATTATCACCACTACCACTACCATTATCATCACTACCACCACCATTATCACCACTACCACTACCATTATCATCACTACCACCACCATTATCACCACTACCACTACCATTATCATCACTACCACCACCATTATCACCACTGCCATTATCACCACTACCACCATTGTCACTGCCACCACCATTATCACCACTACCACCACAATGTCAGTCACCACCACTACCACCACAATGACAGTCACCGCCACTACCACCACAATGACAGTAACCACCATTACTATCGCCACTACCATCACCACTACCACCACAATGACAGTCACCACCACTATCACCACTACCATCACAATGACAGTCACCACCACTGCTAACACCACTACCACCACAATGACAGTCACCACCACTACCACCACAATGAAGTCACCACCACTACCACCACAATGACAGTCACCACCACTACCACCACAATGACAGTCACTACCACTACTAACACCACTACTATCACCACTACCATCACCACTACCACCACAATGACAGTCACCACCACTACCATCACCACTACCACCACAATGACAGTCACCACCACTACCATCCCCACTAGCACCACAATGACAGTCACCACCACTACCACCACAATGACAGTCACCACCACCACCATCACCACTACCACCACAATGACAGTCACCACCACCACCATCACCACTACCACCACAATGACAGTCACCACCACTACCATCCCCACTAGCACCACAATGACAGTCACAACCACTACCATCCCCACTACCACCACAATGACAGTCACCACCACCACCACCACCACCACCACCACCACCACCACCCTAATCATCAATAATGTTATTAACTATAATTTCTGATCATACAGGTTAATTACACCATCAAGAGTAATAAGTGTAGAAAGTTCCTAAGTGAACAAATTACTTGTCATTATGTACACTAACAATGTCAAGCATGACAGCCCAGGCTGACTAGCTGACACTGCCGCAGACACAAATATATTGGGTGGGTACTGGAGTGGTAAGGCCAAGAGCTACACCAGTGTGAACACCGAGACGAGTGCAGTTAGGGACAACTAAAAGAAATCTGCAGCATGTGGCGCCTTCACAGCTAGGAAGTGAGTTTTGTCCTGAGGTAATATCCAACAATGTTTGGTATTCTTCACATAGGCCTGAGTTACACTGCCTACACACCCGCACCTTGGTTACACTATCACTCCTTCCATTTATTCATTCTTGACGAGTTGTTCACCTAGTTGTGGTTGCAGGGGTTGAGTCATAGCTCCTGTTGTGTGTTTGTGTGTGTGTGTGTGTGTGTGTGTGTGTGTGTGTGTATGCTGACCCAGTAGCGGTCAGTGAAGAGGCTGGGCCAGGAGCTGAGTCTCGACCCCTGCAACCACAAATAGGTGAGTACGAATAGGTGAATACACACACACACACACACACACACACACACACACACAGTAGTCAGGAAGTGGAATAGTCTAGAGAAAGATATAGTGGGGGCAGGAACCATACATAGTTTTAGACAAGGTATGATAAAGCTCATGGAGCAGGGAGAGCAGAGACCCAGTAGCGGACAGCGAAGAGGCGGGGCCAGGAGCTAGTCTCGACCCCTGCAACCACAATTAGGTGAGTAAACACCAGAGTTAACTTGGCCGTATCCCACCATAGCAGGGTGATCCATAAAGAAGAAACACTTTCACCATTACTCATTCCATCACTATCTTAAGAACATAAGAACATAAGAATGGAGGAACACTGCAGAAGGCCTACTGGCCCATACAAGGCAGGTCCTTATCAAAACCACCACTACCTAAGAATTTATTCCCGTACTCACGACACAAATCAAACCCAGCCCCTCCCACTCATATATTTGTCCAATCTCTTTTTAAAGCCACCCAAGGTCCTAGCCTCTATCACAGTACTCGGAAGATTGTTCCACGCATCTACAACTCTGTTCGAAAACCAGTACTTGCCTATGTCCTTTCTAAATCTAAATTTATCCAATTTAAATCCGTTATTTCTGGTTCTTACTTGGTTCGATATCCTCAGTATTTTATTAATATCTCCTTTGTTTATGCCCATCATCCATTTGTACACCTCGATGATATCTTCCCTCATTCTACGTCTCTCCAGAGAGTGGAGATTCAACGCTCTAAGTCTATCTTCATACGGGAGATTTCTTATACTGTAAATCATTTTAGTCATTCTTCTTTGTATGTTCTCCAATGAATCTATATCCATCCTGTAGTAAGGAGACCAAAACTGAGCTGCATAATCCAAATGAGGTCTCACTAGTGATGTATAGAGCTGTAAAATAACTTTTGGACTTCTGTTGCTTATACTTCTTGAAATAAATCCTAGTAATCTGTTAGCCTTATTGCGCACACTTAGGCACTGTTGTCTTGGCTTTAGATTTCTGCTTACCATGACTCCCAAGTCTTTCTCACATTCTGTATGATCAAGTTCTACTTCACCTAGTTTATAAATTCGAGGGATATTTTCATTACCAAGGACTAGCACCCTACACTTGTCCACATTGAACTTCATCTGCCACTTTTGAGACCAAGACATTAATTTGTCCAAATCCTCCTGGAGTTCACTGGTATCCTCCTCAGAATGAATCATACGGCCTATTTTTGTATCATCAGCAAATTTACTCATGTCACTTGCAATTCCTTCATCAAGGTCATTTATGTAAATTATGAACAACAATGGGCCTAAAACTGATCCTTGTGGAACGCCACTAGTGACTAATCCCCATTCAGATTTGACCCCATTAATGGAAACTCTCTGCTTTCTATTGGTAAGCCATGCCTCTATCCATGCTAGAACTTTACCTCCTATACCATGAGCTGCCACCTTTCTTAAGAGTCTCTTGTGAGGTACTCTATCGAAGGCCTTACTGAGGGTCGCCTATATTACAGTTTATAACTGCAACATATATCCACCTTTCCTTCAGAGTGCAGCACTGTATTTTTCCACCTCCAGGACTCAAGTCTGACTAACCATTTTCCTTAAATCCCTTCATACACGTTACCTTGCTAACACTCCAGGAGTACGTGAAGTCATTAAAACCCTTTCTAAGACGCTTACATACGATTACTGGAAGTCCAAGCCCTCGCACACAAAAACCTCTTTTACCCCCCACTCCAACCTTTCCTAGGACGATCCCTACCCCGCCTCCTTCCACTGTTGATTTATACATCGTCCAAGTCATTCTATTTTCTTCCATTCTCTCTAAATGTCTGGACAACGTTAACAAACCATATTCATCTGTCTAGATAATACTTCTATTAATCCCGCATCTCCTATTAACCTCCAAGCTACGAATTGTCTGCATAATAATCACACCACACATTGCCCTCAGACACGACATCTCCACTGCCTCCAGCCTTCTCCTTGTTGCAACATACACAACCCATGCTTCACACCCATATAACAGCGTTGGTACCACTATACTCTCATGCATTCCCCTCATACATTGCACCACCCACCTTTTTCCTCTAGTCAATTATATGGTTCACCTCGTCTTTTATAGACCCATCTGCCCACAAGTCCACTCTCAAATATCTGAAAACGTTCACTTCCTCCATACTCCATCACTCCTGTCTGATATCCAGTCTTTTATTGTCTAAATTTTGTATTATCCTCATCACCTTCCTCTTTCCTATGTTCACTTTTAATTTTCTTTTACATACCCTTCCAAATTCGTCCACCAAACCTTGTCAACTTCAGAATCTTCCAAAAGCACAGTGTCATCAGCAAAAATGCAACTGTGAAAACTCCCACTTCGTGTTAGATTATTTATCTTCCAATCTCACACCTCTCCCCAGCACCCGAGCATTCACTTCTCTTACAACCCCATCTATAAATATATTGAACAACCATGGGACATCACGCATCCTTATCTAAGGCCTATTTTTTACTGGGAAATAATCTCCCTCCTACATACCCTAACCTGAGTCTCAATATCCTCTTAAAAACTTTTAACTGTTTTCAGTAACCTACCTCCTATTCCATACACCTGGAACATCTGCCACATTGATCCCTTATCCAGCCTATCATATGACTTTTCCAAATCCATAAATGCAACGAAAACTTCCTTAACCTTATCTAAATACTGTTCACCTATATGCTTCACTGTAAACACTTGGTCTACACACACCCTACAAATCCTAAATCCTCCTTGTTATTCTGCGATCCTACTCTCCGTATTACCCTTATTTCTTTCAATAATAATTCTACCAAACACCTCACCAGTTATGTTCACCAGGCTTATTTCCCAGTAATTCTTACACTCTCTTTTATTCTCTCTTTGCTTTTATACAAAGGTACTGTGCATGCTCTCTGCCAATCCCCAGGTACCTTCCCCTCTTTCAAACATTCATTAAATAAAAGCACCAACTCTCAAAAAAATATATTCCACCTGTTTTTAACATTTCTATCTTGATCCCATCAATCCCAGCTGCTTTACACCTTTTCATTTTCCCACAGCCTCACGCACCTTCCCCACACTCATCAGCCTCACGCACCTTCCCCACACTCATCAGCCTAACGCACTTCCCCCACACTCATCTTCACTTCTACAATATGTTATGCCTCTCTGGTCATTGAATGAAGTCGCAGCTTCCCTGTCTTTCAACGAGTCCTCAAAATATTCCCTCCATCTTCCAAATGCTTCTAACTCCCTATTTAATAACTCTCTTCTTGTTTTTAACTGTCAAATACATTTGTTATCTAGGTTTTCTCAACTAATCTCACTTCAAAACTTTTTCTTGTATGCAAAATTTGTTGACAGCATCTCATCCACTCTCTCATTTGCTCTCTTTTCACATTCCCTTACCTTTTAACCTCTCTTTTTCTCTTAATATACTTCTCCCTCTCATTTGGTAAGTTTTTATCTCTTACAACTTTCTTTACCTCATCATTCCACCAGTTGCTCCTCCTCCCTCCTGCACCCACCCTCATATATCCACAAACTTCTGCTGAACTCTCCAACATCGCATTCTTAAATCTACCCCATACTTCTTCAACCTTATTTCCCATATTCACACTTGCCCATCTTTCTACCAATAGTAGAGTATATCTTACCCTAACTACCACCTCCTTTAGTTCATAAACTTTCACGTCTCTTTTACTCGTTTATGCCATTTTCCTTGTATTCCATCTACCTTTAACTCCACTATAGTTACAACTAAAAAATTATCTGATATATCCGTTGGCCCTCTATAAACATGCACATCCAGAAGTCTATCAACCTTTTATCCACCAAAACATAGTCCAGTAAACTACTGTCATTACGCCCTCTGTCATATCTCGTGTATGGGTGCGTGTGTTTGTGTGTGTGCATGTGTGTACTCACCCATTTGTACTCGCCTATTTGTGGTTGCAGGGGTCGAGACATAGCTCCTGGTGTGTGTGTGTGTGTGTCATGCCGAATAGGTAAAACGCGATTTTGGCTTAAATAGCAGCGCTCTTCTTTCCGAATAAGGCAAGCGAAAATTTGTGAATGCAATAATTTCGCAAAAATCATTATGAACCTAACGAAAAAAATATATTTCATTGTGTTTATTATTAAATTATTGTAAACTTATCTAAAATATATTTAGTTGGATTAGGCTCAATTAAATTGCGTTTGTTTTAATAAGGTTAGGTAAGTTTTCTAAGGTTCTTTTGATACAAAATTATTATTTTTTACATTAACATAAATGAAAAAATATATCTTTAAACGTATAAGAGAAAGTTTTAGAAAAGACTTAATTTTATATGAGTTCTTGCTAATTGACCAGTTTTATCTATTCGGCACGACATGAATATATATTTACCTATAATTACACCGACGATCAAGAGTAGTCCTTCCTCATTTAAGTCACAGCTCCTGGTCTGAGTGGAAAGTGATCACTCATCATACCCCCTGAACGCTACCATATGCAACCTCTGGACTCCTTCCTAAGAGACGCAGCTTCCCTCTCACTCCCACCTCTGGCAGATTCCAGACGCCTTCCCCCCAAGTGCCTCCCAGTAAAGCCTTTCTTTATACTGGCAACTATCAGTTGTTGAAGTCCAGGATGACAGTCAGGTTTCTGCAGACCAACAGCGATGCTGAAGGAAGGTGTGACACATGCTGCCCACACTGCGCCCACCATGCTGCCCACCCCGCCGCCCACACTGCGCCCAACATGCTGCCCACCCCGCCCACCATGCTGCCCACACTGCGCCCACCATGCTGCCCACACTGCGCCCACCATGCTGCCCACACTGCGCCCACCATGCTGCCCACACTGCGCCCACCATGCTGCCCACACTGCGCCCACCATGCTGCCCACACTGCGCCCACCATGCTGCCCACACTGCGCCCACCATGCTGCTCACCATGCTGCCCACACTCCGCCCACCATGCTGCCCACACTGCGCCCACCATGCTGCCCACACTGCGCCCATCATGCTGCCCAAACTCCGCCCACCATGCTGCCCACACTACGCCCACCATGCTGCCCACACTGCGCCCACCATGCTGCCCACACTGCGCCCACCATGCTGCCCACCATGCTGCCCACACTGCGCCCACCATGCCACACTGCGCCTCATGCTGCCCACACTACGCCCACCATGCTGCCCACACTACGCCCACAATGCTGCCCACACTGCGCCCACCATGCTGCCCACACTGCGCCCACCCTGCAGTTAATATTCCACCCAGAGTGGAATATTAACTGCAGTGTTGACTTAATCAGTAAACACAACTACAACTCTGGTCGTTTAATTGGCACTTGGACTCTTCCCCTAGAGAGCAATGACTAACTGTCCCTCCCAGCCAGCAAAGATACCAACTTACCTTCAGGATTCACCTTAACAAATAACCTAAAAGATGCAAGGAAATTAACATCTGTCAGGACTCTGCCACACATTCCCAAGGTAGGTCGCACTCAGGCTGCTGCCAAACTCGTTGACTTTTTGAAAAACAGTCAATGATGCCTCAACATGGCACAACCTTCTCCTGTTTGGCAATACCAACCAGGCCATTCCACCCAGGAAGGACAAGTTCCTTGCTTTATCTGTCATTGGGACAATAAACAAATTCTCCATAGATGGCAGTCTTGTCCGCCTTTCTCACCGTGCAAAAATCACCCAGTAGACACGAAATACAAACTTTCCCCTATGTACTCAAAATAAAAGCACATACCAGCAAGAACATAGAGAAAGGGAATACTGTAGGAACAATTAGACTAATTACCAGAAATGAAGCAATTACCACCAGAGACTCCACCACA
Source organism: Cherax destructor (assembly GCA_009830355.1). NCBI lineage: Eukaryota > Metazoa > Arthropoda > Malacostraca > Decapoda > Parastacidae > Cherax > Cherax destructor. Next base: position 17,886 of record WNWK01024722.1, read on the forward strand.
GTCAACACCCTCCAAGACAAACGCCCGCCTAGAGCCCCTAACAACAACAATGATCCCCACGACGATGACGACACCAGAGTTGAGCCACTGACAGTCCAGGAACCAGAAGTGTACAAAGCTGCCACGTCCTTCCCTCCCTCTAGGTTCTGAGGGCTATTTCACGGGTTTAACGTCATAACACAAGGATGTCGCAGTGTCTCTCCTGCCAGACCTTACAAGATATGTCAGCAGGTGTTTCACTGGTGGCGTTTCTAAGACCGTTAGGCCTCTCTTTTCTTGGTGCATCCCTCTGTTAACTGAAAAAAAGGAAGATCAATGAATCAAGCTTATTGCCGCTGCCTTCTTGTCATGACAACAGTGACAACAGTGAGCAGTGATGCAGCCACCATGCTCAGACCAAGTCAACTGGGGTTCGGGATCCAGCAAGGTTGCAAGGTCACAGCACGTGCATACGTCAATAATCTCACGTGCCAGAAATCCATGATCAAATTAAACTTTGCAAATGCCTTCAACTCGGTCAAAAGGGATGTTGTACACAGAGCTGTCCATGAACATTTTCTTGGCCTTCATACATTTATCTTCTCTTGTTAAAACAGTGACTCCAAACTTCTTTGAAGAGAACGAAAGTGTCTCACTAGAAAGTGTCCAGCAGGGAGACCCTCTCGCCCCTCTCCTTTTCTGCCTGGCCATCAGGCAAAGCACCTTAGAATCCCTCCTAGACGACATCAGAATCATTACAGAGCAAGAGAGAAAATAGGCCTTTCCCTAAACCCCTCGAAATATTAACTGGTGTCTTACAATAAACTGAACATTAGACTTGGGTCTAATGACATCGGTGAGATTTTGGAAAAAAAAAACTGACCTCAAACAGATGGAAACCAGGATGAGTGAGTGATACTCATGGTGTCTTTTATCTCCTCTCCAGATGACTATTCTTTCGTAAGCTAACTTATTGTTTTTTACGATGCTCTTCATCTTTTATCTGACCCAGGTTGAGGGAATACGACTCCCTCTTAAAGTCCTTTCGAGAAATAGTGCTAAATCTTTCCCAGGACGAAATCAGAGTGGGAGCAAGCCACACTTCCAGTCTGGTTAGGTACGCTGGGCATTTGAACCTTACCGATTGCCCTGCCAGCCTTCTTATCCTTTTCCCATGGATTCAACGAGCTGAAGGAAATTCTACCAGAACATATATACAATAGTGGATGTGTATGACCAGTGGCACCAGCTAGTATAACACTCTATCAGCATTAATGACGAAGCCAGCTGAAACTTCAACTCATAAACAATCCAGATTGGATTGCCTCATCATGGAAAAAGTTGCTGCAGCTATGCTAGCAGGTGAAAGCTATGTGCACGAGAGAGCACGCCTTTTAGCAGTGAGTGTGCATCACTCGGGTGGCATCCTCTTAAAAGTTCCCATCTTTTGACCTGCAGACTATGTATGGCAGTGGTTCTCTGCTCTGCAGCCACTATTATACTGAGTACAAGCATGTTTGTGGCAAACCAGTGACCGACCAATACGGTCTGCATGATCTGAACAGTTTAAGTTTCAAAGATTAACTTATTAGATACAATGAAGTCAACGACATCAAGAGAAGCCTTGCTACAGCCCTGTGCCCAGCCCCGTGCCCAGCCCTGTGCCCAGCCCTGAGAATAAGATTTCTTCGGATTTTTAATCCCGGAGGGTTAGCCACCCAGGATAACCCAAGAAAGTCAGTGCGTCATCGAGGACTGTATGTCTTATTTCCATTGGGGTCCTCAATCTTGTCCCCCAGGATGCGACCCACACCAGTCGACTAACAACCCAGGTACCTATTTGCTGCTAGGTGAACATGACAACAGGTGTAAGGAAACACGTCTAAATGTTTCCACCCGCCGGGAATCAAACCCGGGCTCTCCGTGTGTGAAGCGAGATCTGAAGCCACCAGGCCACCGGGCCACCTCATGACAGGATAATAGTATATCACTAGAAGACTGAAAGACTTCTGGTGTGGGATTATACTTCTACATTTACCCTGGCCGACACTTACGTCCTTCATAGTGTTGGGCATCAGGGTGGTACTGCGGATCACAGGGAAAGTTTACAAACTCAACAAGTACAGGGCTATGGCCCACCAGTGGTACTTTGTTCTTACAGGATCAGAAACCATTGGCTTCTGGGAAAAACCATGAGTTTCCTCAAGGAGCTAGGCATTTGTGCCTTAGTGGTCTGGAGCGTCAATTGAGGAACCTCCCCAGCCTCCCCTGATGTGGTTTTAATTCCTGCTGACTGTGATCCTTCTGTGTACATACCTCCGCTTGTTTCTTCATGGCGCATTGATATAAAAATCGCTTGTGAGATCAGAACATACAGGAGGAGAATGAAATAGTATGAAAGTATGCTTGAGGCTCACTGTTGTGCCCGGACAAGGAAGAAACATGGCTTATAAACCCGGCTGTCCAGCTAACATGGCTTATAAACCAGGCTGTCCAGCTAACATGGCTTATAAACCAGGCTGTCCAGCTAACATGGCTTATAAACCAGGCTGTCCAGCTAACATGGCTTATAAACCAGGCTGTCCAGCTAACATGGCTTATAAACCAGGCTGTCCAGGTAACATGGCTTATAAACCAGGCTGCCCAGCTAAATGGCTTATAAACCAGGCTGCCCAGCTAAATGGCTTATAAACCAGGCTGCCCAGCTAAATGGCTTATAAACCAGGCTGCCCAGCTAACATGGCTTATAAACCAGGCTGCCCAGCTAACATGGCTTATAAACCAGGCTGCCCAGCTAACATGGCTTATAAACCAGGCTGCCCAGCTAAATGGCTTATAAACCAGGCTGCCCAGCTAAATGGCTTATAAACCAGGCTGTCCAGCTAACATGGCTTATAAACCAGGCTGCCCAGCTAACATGGCTTATAAACCAGGCTGCCCAGCTAACATGGCTTATAAACCAGGCTGCCCAGCTAACATGGCTTATAAACCAGGCTGCCTCGGCTAGTCGCAGTGTTGTTATTGATTCAATACCACTCGTTCGTGGTCACAATAATATATATACTGCTTGTGGAAGCTAGTACACCAAACGGGGATAAGAAGGAAATAGCTTAGAGAGGCACCCACACCACCGTATGTCCTCGGACCAAGAGTAACACACCTAGCTTGGCTGGGTGCTTGGATCTTGTAGGATTGTATGGTTCAGTGGGTAAAGGCGTCATGTGATTTTCGCTCACCACGAAGCAGGGCCAAAACGACATGGGTTCGAATCCCCGGCTAGTCGCAGTAATGTTATTGTTTATATATATATATATATATATATATATATATATATATATATATATATATATATATATATATATATATATATATATATATATATTATGTGTGTGTGTGCAATAAGATCACAGTAAACACACAATATCACAATATGCAGAACAACTACTGTGACAAAAAATAGTGAAATTCCAAGTGCTTTCATTACAGTTCCTTGATAATGTGAGAAATCACGAAAGCGTTTGCTATTTCACTATTTTTTTCACAATGGTATATTTTAAATGGAGCCTTTGCCTTTAGCAACCGCCCCATTTAAAACATTGTTTATAGGGTTGTTTTTACACCTACGCTCGTGATTTAGTCCTAATTGACCTAACATGATTTTAGAAATTAGGTATCCCACCTTAGCAGCAGCAGCCAGCCAGAGGCAAGTTAGTGATGGAATGTGAGGATGTGTGGCAACTCTATTATCCGTTTCTGTATTTTTTAGTATTTTTTATTGTCCTTAACCCATCATGTCAAGGAATACTAAAAGAATGCTGGAGGAAGAAAATAGTTTTAATGATTGGGAATTGGATTTTGTTGTTTCTGCTCAAAATAAAATTATTTACGCTGTGATACTATAATATCAAGTGTGAAGAAATTATGCCACTCTTAAGGACCACAAATATGTCAAATTAAGAGGCACGAAACATTGCACTGCAGAAGTAATTTATATACCTGGACAAAAAGTAACCCATTTAGCGACGTAGAAATCGTAAAAGACTGCCTTGTTTATGATGTAGGATGCTTAGACCCTGATAATGTTAGGAAGTATAAACATCTGCCTCTCTCAAGAAGAACCATAACTAATTAGCAGCATGAATTAACCCCAACATAACAGAACAACTTCACGCAATAATCCAAAAGGAAAACATTCAATGGTTCTGAATGAATCAACTGATGCTACTGACCCAGCGCTGTATTATACTTTATTCGTGGCATCACTGACGATTCTCTTTGCTACGAAGAATTACTGGCTTGGGGCACCTCACTGGCACGACACCTCGAATACACATCTTCAAGTTTCATGATTAATGTTGAAAAGTTGGACTGAATTTAGGTAATTTAGTGAGTGTGTACACAGGTGCGCCTTCCATGGCAGCAAAACTTGAAGGGTTTATCGCACAGCTAAAAGAAGAATTATCAGATCCAGATGCTCTAATTCCCTCTCACTGTTTTTGGCATCAGCAAAATCTCTGTGTTAAAACTACTATTTTAAGTGACACTTTGCATAATATTTTATGTATTACTCACGATATTCGTGCAAATGCAACACTGCATCGTCAGTTTGGCAACACTGCTGAAGTTGAATGATGAGACGTTTAGTGTTGATTTACCGTATCATTCTTAAGTGTGCTGGCTATCACAAGGTCAGATAGGTGTGGTGGCTATCACAGGGTCAGATAGGTGTGCTGGCTATCACAGGGTCAGATAGGTGTGGTGGCTATCACAGGGTCAGATAGGTGTGGTGGCTATCACAGGGTCAGATAGGTGTGCTGGCTATCACAGGGTCAGATAGGTGTGCTGGCTATCACAGGGTCAGATAGGTGTGCTGGCTATCACTGGGTCAGATGGGTGTGCTGGCTATCACAGGGACAGACAGGTGTGCTGGCTATCACCGTGACAGACAGGTGTGCTGGCTATCACCGTGACAGACAGGTGTGCTGGCTATCACAGTGACAGACAGGTGTGCTGGCTATCACCGTGACAGACAGGTGTGCTGGCTATCACCGTGACAGACAGGTGTGCTGGCTATCACTGGGACAGACAGGTGTGCTGGCTATCACAGGGTCAGATAGGTGTGCTGGCTATCACAGGGTCAGATAGGTGTGCTGGCTCACTGAGACAGATAGGTGTGGTGGCTATCACAGGGACAGGTGTGCTGGCTATCACAGGGTCAGATAGGTGTGCTGGCTATCACTGAGACAGATAGGTGAGCTGGCTATCACAGAGACAGGTGTGCTGGCTATCACAGGGACAGACAGGTGTGCTGGCTATCACAGGGACAGGTGTGCTGGCTATCACAGGGACAGGTATTCTGGCTATCACAGGGACAGGTGTTGCTTAATATGTTATCTTTGCTAGAACAAATCATTACACTTTATGAAGATCAGAATCACAACTGTGAATTATTAAAAGAATATTTGTATAGAAATGTTGCATCTGTGTGTAATATCATGAATATTTATTTGCAAGGTAAAGCTAAGTCTAAATATAATGTGGCAAAAACTCCAAGCGTTTCGAAAAAGCTATAATTCTTCAAAAACCCTTTTTGCTCAAATGTAAATTTGTGCTGAAGACTTAACCCAGGTAGCCAAGAGCATTAATGATCAGGAGTCATGTGAATCATGTGAAGAATATACTGTTGTTATAAGCTTATTATGTTAAGAATATACTGTTGTTATAAGCTTATTATGTGAAGAATATACTGTTGTTATAAGCTTATTATGTGAAGAATACAATGAAAGGTTCACATGAGAATCATGACCTGACACTGAGATTAACATTTCAACCTCACCAAGTTAATGTCTCTGAGGTCCTTAAAGAACTGGAGATAGAACTGACTCAGTTCTCACAAGATAACATTTAAAGTTCCTGTCTGATGCTAAGAAAGATCCGACTGAAATCTGGAAAAATGCAATGGAATACCCACAAGTACAGCAACTTGCACGATGAATGTTCCCTTGTTTCTCAAACACTGATTGTTGCCAGTCCACATTCTCCTATTTAACGTAAATCAAGACGCCTTTAAGGTCTTAAATGACGGATACACAGCTGGAGGATCAGCTGACACTGCGGACCTTCATGCTTCAACTAAATATACAAATGTTTCCCCACAAACAACAGTCACAGCAAAGTCATTAAAATGTTAGTTAACTATAATTTAAAAAAATATTATTTTTCTTGAAGTTATTATATAATAATTAACTTTTTACAAAATAACAAACATTTTGCAGTATATCTAATGAAAATTTCTTGAATGTGACCTTACCAGATTTCAGTATCCTGGGGTACTTATCGTAATATTGTTAAATGTTCACTAATACCTTCAATGTTAATGGTGTAATGGAATGTTAATTGCATTTTGTTTTAATAATGTTGAATGTCTGCTAGTAACTTGAAGGTAAATAGTGTAATGGGTAGTTAAGACATATTTTATTCCATCAATATCAGATATATTCATGGACTCATTTTTTCCTCTGCTAAAGCGGAAGCTTCTCATAATAAACACTTTACTCAGAACCAGGTTCGACATCGACCGCCGTGACCCCTGTAACCCACCTGGGTTATCCCACGAGGCTGAGAGGCGTGGCACTGCCTCACATTTATTTAATTCTTGCTGTCTCGCAGCTCGGTGTCAAGGCCTTGACAAATCATTCACCTGAGGTTCAGTCATCAGTGTGTGTGGGTAGCACCGAGGGTAGGGCATGGTGCTCCTGTGTACCTAGGAGCACACTACACGTTTCGCCCACACGGTAGGCTTCAGCCAAATACAGAGGAGAATGTGTTGTATTTGTCGGTATTTTATGCCATTTTCAACATGTAAATACTTGAGAAATGTTATGGTGATACCAACTTATGTACAGTTAAGGACATTTAATACAGGAAATGTTTAACCAAGTGTGGCTTCTTCAATCCTAATATAGAAATAACTAAGAACGAGTATATAAGTGACAGGGGTCAGGTGGTAAACTGCGAGGGGATAGTAGTAGTAGTAGTGGCAGTAGTAATACAATTGTGGTGAGATGGGCTTGAGAAGTCTGTCATCACTGTGTATAGAGGCTGTATTAATGATGTCAGAAATATTATCCATCAGAAATACGGAAGTCAAGTTATATTACCCATTCTGGAGACCGCTGTAATATAATGTTGACGGGTCCGAATAGATTATAAAGTATTCCAGGCATGGCACCCAACACCCCAGGGCACAGCTATGGCTTGTGGGGCACTGCATCCCTCGGGTACTGTGTAACCATGGCACACTACTTATATAATTATTATTAAGCACTAAACCCACAAGGCTCATACATCGCTCATACTTATTTAAGACTAGCTAATGGAACCACTTTTCCTCTCATACGATCCTAACCAGCTGGCAGTGCTAGACAAAAGTAGCAACTTTAATTAGTTTTAAGGTTGTCGCTGGCACAGAGAGGGTTAGTACTGCTAACAAAGGTCTAAGATGATAATATCATTACCAAAAAGACCTTATTATGTGTTGCACAAAGATTTAGAATATATAAAACACATAATGGAAGAAAGGATCGTAAAGCTACCATCACCCTGATCCTAACCTGTAATAAAATGTACACATATATACAATACATATGAACTAACTAGGCTAACAAGGCCTGGAGATCGAGTCCACCACCATGTTGGTCTTCCATGAGATGTGTTGGATCATGATGTAGGGTTGAAGTCATATGGCCCAGCACATTAGATGGGTGTTCTTATTTCGACAGAGTTTAGGTGTTCCATCCGGTTATGATGCTGAATACCTAAACCATATACAGAGAGGGTGACACTTACACATCGAAGTGCTCCGGTGCTAAGATCAGAGCTCCAGTGCTAAGACCAGCGCTCCAGTGTTCCAGTGCTAAGACTAGAGGTACCAGTTTTCAGTTTAATATCTTTATGATGCACCCCATACCCATCCTGTGGGCGGTAGTCAAAAGATTACAGAGGTACATAATGGGTCCAGGGACTGGGTCTCAAAGTTTTGATAGCTGAGCAAGTTACAGAGGTAATGAGCTCAGGTAGATCTGGTCACAATCATGAAAAGTTACAAAGGTTTTTACAGATTATAGAGGTATATAATGAGTCCAGAGACTGGGCCCCAAAGTTTTGATAGCTGAACTAGGTACAAAGGTAATGAACTCACAAGTTTCAAAGGTAATGAATCATGTAAGTAAGTAAATTTACTTACGTTTATACATGGTTGCAATCATAAACAAATTACATATAAGAGTTACGAGACACTAATTTTTCCACATGAAAATATTCATCACAGTTACGATGATATTGTCTCCTCTCCTCCCTATCATATTCTTCCTTACCAGAAGCAAGCTGTTCACTCATTTGTTCAAGCGTAAGTTTCGCCAATTCGAGTGCCAACGAAGCAGATTGATCCTGCTGATCTACCGCTGTTTGCCCTCTTAAGAGTGGTCGTCCATCAGCTCAACGTTCAGCGGTATGATCAACAACATTACAAGAAAGAAAACGGAGTTGGTAGCGGAGACTAGCACAAACTACCTGGGCATCAGATACACCAGTTGGATGAATCCCACATTAGCTTGTTGCGAATTAGTTCACCAAGCTGTGCAATCCTTAACGATATTCAATTCGAATAGAACGAGCAAAACTCCAGAAGTGCAGATAGCTCGATTGCTAGCGCACTCAGCTCACACACTGAGGTCCGGGATTCGATCCCCGGTACGGGTAGAAACCATTAGGGACGTGTTTTCTTAAGACACCTGCTTCCATATTCACGTATCAGTAAAATAGATACCTGGGTGTTAATCGACTGGTGTGGGTCGCATCCTGGAACAAAATTGGCCTAATTTGTCCGAAATGCTCTGAATAGGAAGGGGCTTTCTATACAGGGAGAGTCAAAAGTAGGCTTACACTTTGTAGGTATGCACTTAACAAATGTCAAAGCCACTCTTATCACATTTTCTTCAGTCATAGAAGTCTTAGGACGACCAGATATCGGTATATTAACCACCGAACCTGTGGTTTCAAATTTATATCTTATGTGATAAATTGCCTGGCGTGAAGGTGGGGGAGTTAAGGCTCCTTGCCATGATGTGCCATGATGTTCGCACCTGCTCGGCATTTTCACACTTCCAATACAGCTCTACTATCCACTTTTTTGATCTTGATTTAAATTGTTTGAGATTGGGCACAATATCTGTAAAAAATAAAAAAAACTGAAAAAATCGAAACCGAAATTGGAGGAAATAGCTTAATAACATTTCCAAAACGTAAATAAAGGATATGGAAGAATGGTTTGGAATTATGGTTTGGATAAATTAAAACGGAAACGTGAACAAATAGTGAAACAACTGAAAGCTATGGTGTGTATACCTTGTACATGTACTTGTAGAATTAATTATTATTATTATTTAGTCTGGGCAAGCATTGCAAGGTTAATGTCATCACCAAAGATGTAACATGCGCATGTGGCATTACCCAGCCGTTCTAAATATAACAGGTGTCACTCAGTAACACTACCCTCAGCAACATACTCCTCACATGGAACACCAGAGCAAAACAAACCTCCAGAGTGACTAAATTCCTCCCGACGCTCGGGGCTGCGACCCAAACTTGAGGTGACTCCTGGGGTAAAGAGATATCTTTCTGGGATCATTAACGTGGAGGGGATGGAGTAATGGATATTCCTCGGACTATACAAAGTATATTCAGGTACAGGTATACGCAAATACAGTTACATAAGTTATCATACATAGCAGCATTTGTGTAGATTATTTAGGATAACCCAAGAAAGTCACAGAAAGTGACTTATTTCCACTAGGGTCCTTGAGAAACAGAAATCCACATAGTATTTATATTCTCACGAGGACGCGCTGAACTATGGTTCAGGGGGAACACATTACCTGTAATACCCTGGATCAAGAGCCAATCACCACCACCATTTTACTCTTCCCCCTCTTCCTCATCTTTCTCATCCTCTTCCTCCCTCTCAGTCGTAAAGAGAAACATCATTGCAAGTCATGAGAGACATCATTGCAGGTCATGAGACATCATTGCAGGTCATGAGACATCATTGCAGGTCACGAGGGAGCAACAATACGAGGTAAGGAGGAGGTTGTTAACACTGATAACAAGGACGGCAACACATGTTACCTAATTATATTAATTTTAATGAGACTTGAATTCTTGATTATATTAATTTACTGTAATAATCCGTGTCCTAAATTCTTGCAACCTTCTAACATTCTATTTTTTTTTTAAATTTTCGAAAAAAAGGGGCAAACGTTTTTTTATTTTATACAAAAACGGGGGGGGAAAGGGGAAAAATTTTTTCGGGGAAAACCGCCACTAGCAATAAAAAAACCCCCCGGAGATGCCCCACCGTAAAAATTTTTGCAGTAAATTCCCCTTTTAAAAGGGATGGGGGAAAAATTTTCCCCTCCCCCGCCCCCCGGGGGGGCCCCCTTTAATTTCTCGTTAACCCACTGCCTCTAGACCAGTAAAAAAAAAATTTGGGAAAATCATTTTTTAAAAGGTTTAATTTTTCGTTAAATTTAAATGGACTGTATAGGTTGTTGAACAACTGATCCAGGAAAAAGTAGAAGACAGTTAAATTATTATGAAACACTCACCTAATTAACCCCCCCTCATAGGGGGGATTAGTCGTTATTTTGCTAAAAAACATCTACCGGGGGAACAAAATCATTGGCCTCAAAATCGACAACAGGACTTAGCTTTTGATGAGGGGTGGGTTCCCCTTGTTGGCGTCCTCCCCCCATCGGGGGGTCCGATGGTGTTGCTTCTCGTGGGGTCAAGGGGTTAATTTGGGAACCTTATCCCGGGACCGGCGTTCGTTAACATGTGGTTGGGCGGGGGAGCAATCAGATCCCCCGCACCCAAAAGACCGTTTGTACTGTTTATACGTATAACTTTTAAAATTACGTGTATCCTGGCTTAATGCCCCCAGTTTATAAAAATTTCCCCGTTCCCCCAATTGAATTTCGGGAGATAACTTCGTATGTTAGTTCATTTCAATCACCCAATAGGCGGGCGGGGGATGGCGTTAACCCCGAAAACCCGGGGGGTTTTTCAATCAACCCCGATTATTTACAACTCGGGTTTCCCCCACATTCACCATTTCCCCCGTTCATCGAATATATTACAGTCTCTTTTTTAAAAAGAACTCCCCGCATCAAATTTGAATTTATCCCGCCCTTTTGGGGTTTTTTTACTCAGTTTTTTAAAAGGCCCCCCGACCCCGCCCCGCCCCGGCCCCCCTTATTTTAAAATTTTTGCCCCCCTTTCTGGGGGGTCCTGGGCCCTTTTCCCTTTTTTCCCCGTCCCCCGGATATTCCTCCCCATTACAAAAGGGGGGAATTAAAAAAAACCCTTTTGGGGGGGAATCTCCCGACAGGGCCCTCCCATCACCTGATCGGGTCGGGGGGCCCCCAGTTCACCCCTGCTTATTCCCCTCT
>WNWK01024723.1:0-27500 GCA_009830355.1 Cherax destructor
TGATTCTTGTCTCTTGTAAGATTCCTTCAGCATAAGTTCGATATTTGCAATTTCATTGACCAGTGCCTCCTTCGTATTTCAGATATATTGGCCGCTCTTAGCAACTCTGTGACTCTTCACCTTCGTCTGTATAGGAGCATCTCTCTCTTCTAGTTTACATCTTCTCTTTCTTTTTCTTAATGGGTTGTGTCTTGAGCAGATCTCAAGAACCACAGTTCATTTTTCTAGGCAAATGTTCAGATCCGTGTTTAGGATATCTTCCCAGTTGTTTCATTTAGACATAGGTTGACTTGATCCCATTGTATGTTTTTGTTATTGAAATTGAATTTTGTGAAGAGCCCTTCCTGACTGATCACATTTTGCTGGTCAGGAGCCCTGTACATACATGTCTGTACCTCTATTATGTTGTGATCTGAGTGTATTGTCTTTGATACGGTTATATTACGTATCAGATCGTCGTTGTTAGTGAAGATGAAGTCCAGCGTATTTTCTAGTCTTGTAGGCTCTAATATTTGCTGGTTTAAGGTGAATTTGGTGCAGAGATTTAATAGTTCGTGTGTGTTAATTTTCATCTGCGCTGCCTCCTGGGTGATCTCTGCTAAAAGCATTGTTTGCTATATTCCCCCAAATTAGGTGTCTCAGTTGAAATCTCCAGTAGTAAGATGTTTGGGGCAGGAGTTGGGAGTTTTTCCCTAGACAATGGTCAATTTTCAAAAGTTGTTCCTGGAATTGCTGGGAAGTTGTCCGGGAAAGGCTTGTATACCACCACAATGACAAGGTTTTGGTTTTCAATCTTTACTGCCAAAACTTCAACTACATCATTTGAGGTGCTTAGTAGTTCTGAGCAAATTAGTGACTGTGACGTACAACCCCCCCCCCCAACCTTGTTGTCTGTTTAGTCTGTCACATCTGAATATGTTATAACCTGGGATCCATATTTCATTGTCATAATGATCCTTTATGTGGGTCTCTGTGAATGCTACAAACATTGCATTTGACTCCGTGAGCAGTCCCTTGATGTAAGGAATTTTGTTGTTTGTTGATGGCTTTAGACCCTGTATGTTTGCAAAGACAAATGTCGTTATATTGGTGGAATTTAGGGGGATTTTATTTGCTGGCTCTAATATCTGTTGTTCTGGAGTGGAGGCCAGTGTCCGTGCCTCTGTTCCAGAAGTGTTTTCAGTTGGTGTATGATTATTGTCATTTCTTTCCAGTCTTTTTATCCTCCTGGCCCTAAAAAAACTCCGTCCCTGGAGAGGTTATGGCACCCCTTTTTTGTTTCCCATAGTCTGGCTGGTCTGTATCTTCTTGTCCCCTTTACATGATGTGCCTGGCAGTATGTGTTGTAGCATTTTCTTTCTTGGATTGACGAGTGACATATTTCTGGGTGAAATAAGTTACAGGAGGGGAAGTTGCAATCTCCTGTTGCCATGTGGGTGCGGCATTTTTTGAAGATAAAGAACCCGGGAAAATAAGGAGATTAGTCGAAGAGCTAGAAACGAATTTGCATGGGTAAGGAGGAAGGCTCAGTGGCAATATGAAAATGACATAGCATCGAAAGCCAAGTCTGACACGAAGCTATTGTACAGCCACATCAGGAGGAAAACAACAGTCAAGGACCAGGTGATCAGCCTGAGGAACCAAGGAAGGGAGTTCACAAGAAACGACCGAGAAGTATGTGAGGAGCTCAACATGAGGTTCAGGGAAGTATTTTCAGTGGAGACAGAAAGGACTCTGGAAAATCGGAATGGTGGGGTACACCAACAAGTGCTAGACACAATACACAACCGAGGAGGTGAAGAGGCTGCTAAGTGAACTAGATACTTCAGAGGCGGTGGGACCAGACATCTCTCCGTGGGTCCTGAGAGAGGAAGCAGAGGCACTGTGTGTGCCACTGACAACAATATTCAACACATCCATCGAAACTGGACAACAACCTGAGGTATGGAAGACAGCAAATGTAATCCAAATTTTAAGAAAGGAGACAGACACCAGACATTAAACTACAGACCAGTGTCAATGCAAAGTCATGGAAAAAATTATCTGGAGAAGAGTGGTGGAGCACCTAGAAAAGAATGAGCTTATCAACGACAACCAGCACGGTTTTAGGGAAAGGAAATCCTGTGTCACAAACCTACTGGAGTTATATGACAAGGTGACAGCAGTAATACAAGAGAGAGAGAGAGAGAGGCATGGGTAGATTTCATTTTTCTTTAACTGTAAGAAAGCTTTCAACACAGTTCCACACGAGATTTCAAAAGCTAGAGGATCAGACATGTATAACAGGAAGGGCAATGCAGTGGATCAGAGAATACCTGACAGGAAGGCAACAACGAGTCATGGTACGTGATGTGTCAGAGTGGGCGCTCGTGACTAGCGGGGTTCCACAGGGGTCAGTCCTAGAACCGGTGCTGTTTCTGGTATATGTGAATGACATAACGGAAGGGATAGACTCAGAAGGATCTTGAGGTGAGTATAATACCGAGCACATCTCCTGAAGCGCACATCAATCAAATAACTGCTACAGCATATGGGGGCCTGACAAACCTAAGAATAGCGTTCCGATACCTCAGTAAGGAATCGTTCAAGAGTCTATACACCGTGTTCGTCAGGCCCATATTGGGACCCACACCTGGTCAAGCGCATCAAGAAATTAGAGAAAGTGCAAAGGTTTGCAACAAGACACACACAACCCGCACATAGAAGAGAGGAGCTTACAAGTCTAGTCCCGGAGCTAAGGAAATGTCATACGAGGAGAGGTTAAGGGAAATCAACTTGACGACACTGGAGGATAGGAGGGACATGATAACGACATATAAAATACTGAGAGGAATTGACACGGTGGATAGAGACAGGATGTTTCAAAGATGGGCACATAAACAAAGGGTCATAATCAAAGTTGAAAACTCAGATGAGTCATAGGCATGTTGGGAAATATTTCTTCACCCATAGAGTTGTCAGGAGGTGGAATAGTCTGAAAGTGATGTAGTGGAGGCAGGAGCCATACATAGCTCATGGAGCAGGAGAGAGTGACCTAGTAGCGACCAGTGAAGAGGCGGGGTCAGGAGCTATGAATCAACCCCTGCAACAACAATTAGGTGAGTACACTACTGACTGTTTGGTTAAATCAGAAAGAAGGTACAAATACTACTACTACTACCACTATTAGTAATAATAAGTAGGGGATAGCCTAGGATAGTGGGGATAGCTTAGGATATGTGAGATAGCCTAGGATAGTGGGATACTTAGGATAGGTTGGGATACCTAGGATAGTGTGGGATATTCTAGGATAGTGAGGATAGCCTAGGATAGTGATAGCTTAGGATAGTGAGGATACCCTAGGATGTAGGGATAGCCTAGATAGTGTGGGATAGCCTAGGATAGTGTGGGATACCCTAGGATAGTAGGGGATAGCCTAGGATAGTTGGGATAGCCTAGGATAGTGTGGGATAGCCTAGGATAGTGTGGGATAGCATCTTAGGATAGTGTGGCATACCCTAGGATAGTGTGGGATAGCCTAGGATAGTGTGGGATACCCTAGGATAGTGGGATAGCCTAGGATAGTGTGGGATAGCCTAGGATAGTGTGGGATAGCCTAGATAGTGTGGGATAGCTTAGGATAGTGTGGATACCCTAGGATAGTGGGGATAGCCTAGGATAGTGTGGGATAGCCTAGGATAGTGTGGATACCCTAGGATAGTGGGGATAGCCTCAGATAGTGGGATAGCCTAGGATAGTGTGGATAGCCTAGGATAGTGTGGGATAGCTTAGGATAGTGCGGGATAGCTTAGGATAGTATGGGATAGCCTATGATAGTGTGGGATAGCCTAGGATAGTGTGGGATAGCCTAGGACAGTGTGGGATAGCCTAGGATAGTGTGGGATACCCTAGGATAGTGGGGGATAGCATAGGATAGTGTGGGATAGCCTAGGATAGTGTTGGATAGCTTAGGATAGTGTGGGATAGCCTAGGATAGTGGGGATACCTAGGATAGTGTGGATACCCTAGGATAGTGGGATACCCTAGGATAGTGGGGATAACCTAGGATAGTGTGGGATACCATAGGATAGTGTGGGTTAGCCTAGGATAGTGTGGGATAGCCTAGGATAGTGGGGATAGCCTAGGATAGTGGGGGATACCTAGATAGTGCGGGATAGCCTAGGATAGTGTGGGATAGCCTAGGATAGTGTGGATAGCCTAGGATAGTGTGGGATACCTAGGATAGTGTGGGATAGCCTAGGATAGTGTGGATACCTAGGATAGTGCGGATAGCTTAGGATAGTGGGGATAACCTAGGATAGTGGGGATACCCTAGGATAGTGTGGGATACCTAGGATAGTGGGATACCTAGGATAGTGGGGGATACCTAGGATAGTGTGGGATAGCCTAAGATAGTGGGGATAGCTTAGGATAGTGTGGGATACCTAGGATAGTGGGGATAGCCTAGGATAGTGTGGGATAGCCTAGGATAGTGTGGGATAGCCTAGGATAGTGTGGGATACCTAGGATAGTGGGATAGCCTAGGATAGTGTGGGATAGCCTAGATAGTGGGGATAGCCTAGGATAGTGTGGATACCCTAGGATAGTGGGGGATAGCCTAGGATAGTGTGGGTTAGCCTAGGATAGTGTGGGATAGCCTAGGATAGTGTGGGATACCCTATGATAGTGGGGATAGCCTAGGATGTGTGGGATAGCCTAGGATAGTGGGGATAGCCTAGGATAGTGTGGGATACCCTAGGATAGTGTGGGATAGCCTAGGATAGTGTGGGATAGCCTAGATAGTGGGATAGCTAGGATAGTGGGGATAGCCTAGGATAGTGGGATACCTAGGATAGTGTGGGATACCTAGGATAGGTGGATACCCTAGGATAGTGGGGGATAACCTAGGATAGTGTGGGATAGCCTAAGATAGTGGGGATAGCTTAGGATAGTGTGGGATAGCCTAGGATAGTGGGGATAGCCTAGGATAGTGTGGGATAGCCTAGGATAGTGTGGGATAGCCTAGGATAGTGTGGGATACCCTAGGATAGTGGGGATAGCCTAGGATAGTGTGGGATAGCCTAAGATAGTGTGGGATAGCCTAGGATAGTGTGGGATACCCTAGGATAGTGGGGGATAGCCTAGGATAGTGTGGGATAGCCTAGGATAGTGTGGGATAGCCTAGGATAGTGTGGGATACCCTATGATAGTGGGGGATAGCCTAGGATGGTGTGGGATAGCCTAGGATAGTGGGGGATAGCGTATGATAGTGGGGGATAGCCTAGGATAGTGGAGGATAGCCTAGTATAGTGTGGGATAGCCTAGGATAGTGTGGGATAGCCTAGGAAAATAACATAACAGGGTTTTGTATAATAAATAGTTTTGAAAACCGACAAGGGTTTTACAAGGTTAAGTTAAGGTTCGTAACTATATTTACAAACATAAGAGCTGGTACCTACATCAGCTCATTTGAAAGCCTTTTTATTGTTATGAGACATACAAATATGGGACAGGATGAAGCTGGTGCCATCTGTGGGTCAGCAATTGCATTTGATCAATTGACTTTATTTCGTTGATATTATTATGCTGTATGAACATGTTCCAGACTCGAGTCGTCCTCAAAATAACTCATCTCAGATGAAGTGATGTGGAAATTTCATAATATTGGCTGTGTACATAACAGTATGACCGCCCACATCCCTCCTGTGTATAAAGCTCTGCTGAAATGACAGATCTTTCCAGGCTGAGTCCAAGCGAGAGATGAGCCGTCTTGCTCTGTTTTCTATTCTGTCAAGAAGTCACAGATGAGACGGAAGGCCGGCAGTCCAAGAAAGTGGAACATACTCAGTGTTTATTATGCACCCCATACCCATGGTGTGGGCGGTAGTCACCCCATACCCATGGTGTGGGCGGTAGTCACCCCATACCCATGGTGTGGGCGGTAGTCACCCCATACCCATGGTGTGGGCGGTAGTCACCATCCTGGTGTGGCGTAGTCACCCATACCCATCCTGTGGGCGGTAGTCACCCCATACCCATCCTGTGGGCGGTAGTCACCCCATACCCATCCTGTGGGCGGTAGTCACCCCATACCCATCCTGTGGGCGGTAGTCACCCCATACCCATGGTGTGGGCGGTAGTCATCCCATACCCATGGTGTGGGCGGTAGTCACCCCATACCCATGGTGTGGGCGGTAGTCACCCCATACCCATGCTGTGGGCGGTAGTCACCCCATACCCATGCTGTGGGCGGTAGTCACCCCATACCCATCCTGTGGGCGGTAGTCACCCCATACCCATCCTGTGGGCGGTAGTCACCCCATACCCATGGTGTGGGCGGTAGTCACCCCATACCCATCCTGTGGGCGGTAGTCAAAATATTACAGAGGTACATAATGGGTCCAGGGACTGGGCCCCAAAGTTTTGATAGCTGAGCAAGTTACAAAGGTAATGAACTCACAAGTTACAAAGGTAATGAACTAACAAGTTACAAAGGTAATGAACTCACAAGTTACAAAGGTAATGAACTCACAAGTTACAAAGGTAATGAATCATGTAAGTAAATTTACTTACGTTTATACATGGTTACAATCATGAACAAATTACGTATAAAGTAATGAGCCGTTCACTAGTCTACACCCAGTTAATGAGTTCTTGGTGCAAATATTAATTGATGGGTCACATATACACACACACACATACACACACACATACACGAACACATACACATACACACACACATACACATACACATACACATACACACACACATACACACACACATACACGCACACATACACATACACACACACATACACATACACACACACATACACACACACATACACACACACATACACGCACACATACACATACACACACACATAGATGTGAGCAGTTGCAAGATACGCGGAAGTGCTGTAAGCTTCCTGGCTCTTCACAGTAAGTTTGGAGTCAAATTTCACCCCAACAAATATCAGCTTCGTCCCCGGGTACCAACACTCTCCCAGTCATTCTTACCACTGCTCCAGCATTACCATCATGGTGCCTACACACCATCATCATTTGTGCTTTCTCAGGAGCAAATGTTACTTGGCATCGTTTTCCCCAGGCTGATATAACTGTTACTGGTGATTGATGTAACTTAGAGCAGCTGGCATTACCTCTCTTGGATAAGTAAATGTCAGAGTGCAATCATGTGTATATGCATGGGATTCTGGGGTGAGATGAAGAAGGTCAATGAAGTAGGTATTCCATAACAATGGCCAAGCACGCTTTCCTGTGGAACACTTAGGATGTCTTGCTGACTCTGTCCCGTTGAGAACTATGCTTAGAGATCTACATTGAAGGTAATCACTGAGGAGACATAGTATAGAACCTGAAATTCCCAGTATTTGTAGTTTTGCCAAGAGGTCCTGGTACCATACTCAGTCGATAGCACCAGCAATGTCCAGTGCTACTACACAGCTGACTTTGGATTCATTCAGTGTCTGGTGCCATTTAGTGGAGAAGTTTAACAACAGATCAGCAGCAGCGTAACCTTTTCTGAAGCCATATTGACGGTCATAAAGAAGTGAGTGGTAGTCGAAAAGCTTTTTCATCTGCCGTAAGATTATTGTCTCAAGGATCTTGCCAGTGATTGACACGAGTGACACTGGTCTGTAGTTGCTGATTTCTACTCTGCTCTTCTTCTTGTGAACTGGGACTACGTTTGCCTCTTTCCACAGAGGCCATTTACTGTGTTCTAGGCAGTGCTGACAAAAGCGAGTTAGAGGTGCTGCTAGCTGGTCTGCACATCTAATCAGCAATCTTGGGCTCAGCTTATCTGAGCACCCCACAGCATTTTCTTGGTCCAACAATTTAAGGAGAAGATACACCTCATCGTGCTTTATTGACACCTCTGACAACTTTGACAGTTGCTGCAGCTAGCCAAGGAGGCTCCTTGATGGATCATTGCAGCTAGCCAAGGAGGCTCCTTGATGGATCATTGCAGCTAGCCAAGGAGGCTCCTTGATGGATCATTGCAGCTAGCCAAGGAGGCTCCTTGATGGATCATTGCAGCTAGCCAAGTAGGCTCCTTGATGGATCATTGCAGCTAGCCAAGGAGGCTCCTTGATGGATCATTGCAGCTAGCCAAGGAGGCTCCTTGATGGATCATTGCAGCTAGCCAAGTAGGCTCCTTGATGGATCATTGCAGCTAGCCAAGGAGGCTCCTTGATGGATCATTGCAGCTAGCCAAGGAGGCTCCTTGATGGATCAGGAACTTGCAGGTTGGTAGCAGAATGTTCAGCAAAGAGGTCAGCTTTCTGCTGACTGCTAGCAGACCACCAGGAAGTCCACTCTACTTGATGTCAGCTTTCCTGTGTCAGCCTCCAGTCTAGAGATGTCCCACTTTTGGACTTCTCTTATTTGCAGGTTCCTGTTATAGATAGTGGGATGCTTCTTATACATTCTCCAAGCCTCCCTCTCTCTTCTCTCTCTCTCTCTCTCTCTCTCTCTCTCTCTCTCTCTCTCTCTCTCTCTCTCTCTCTCTCTCTCTCTCTCATGATCTCACTCTTTACTTTTATATAATAAAATTGAATACACCTGCAGTGTGTTGCTACACTGTTCTACAGTAGTGTGCAGATTAATTGGGAAAGAAGTAAACTTTGGGATTATCTCATAATGTCTTAGTCTCTGGCTTCATTAATGTAGTTTCGGATCTTTTCTTTTCAGAAGAGTTTGTTACTGACTTCTGGCAACCCTCCAGCTGTGGTGTTACCCTGCGACTTTCGTCAGTGCTGCACCAGCTGTTGTTCTGTAAGGCTATTCCTGCAAGCGTGCTCCATAAGTGAATGTGGTTTCACCAAATTCTCCCTTTCAGTTCATGATTACTGCTGAAATTAATGATGGATGTTACTCCTAGGAACTGTGCAAGTATTGTAGCTTTTAGAAAACATGCTGATTTGAGTATTAGACAGATAGACAAAAATATGAGCCTAGCAAAGTGAACCGTTAGTTGGATTCTGAAGAGAGCTGCCGACACTGGTGGCGCGCTGCGTCGAGGAAGATGTGAAAGAAAATGCAAGACAACACATGATGATGGAAAGGTTCTCATAAGAAATAATGTGAGTATTATGAACATAGGTGTAGTCTAGTGGCCTGCACACCTGGTTGAAGCATGGTAACCAAGATAGAAACGAGGAATGAGCAAAAGGAAGCAGAGAGTAAATACTTATATTTCCTTGACCAAAGAGTATGCAATTATATGTACAATATATACAGAGGATATGTACAGAAAGGTAAATTGCAAGCAAGAGACATGGCAAGAACTGTCTTCAAGCAGACCTGGAGGAACGTTTGCCAGTGTTGAGTCATGAGTGTACCACTTCACTTCTCAAGTTTGGTGGGCTTTCTTGGGATTGACTGGGTTGAACCAAGGTGCTTGTGTAACGAGAGAACTCTTACTCATTATACCCTTAGCACCTCGTTTGCTGGTCAGGAGGGCAGCCTATATGGGTGTGTGACCTATACCAAATAAAATGTAACGTATTCTTAGTCTGCCATATGAAGGATCCCAAGAAAACCAGCGAAGCTCTACAGAGAGATTTGGCTTCAGCTGGTGTAAATGTTGATTGTTCAAGCGTGAGACAAAGTCACCTTCAAGTTGAGAGAACTGTCAGAAAGGCGGTAAAGAAACAATTATTGATTACTGCTATGAAGAAAAAACAACTGCGGTGGTCACTGGATCATAAGGGATGGACGACACATGAAGTGCATTTTGAAGTACCTGGGTACAGGTCAGTGGTAGTGAGACGAAGTACCTGGGTACAGGTCAGTGGTAGTGAGACGAAGTACCTGGGTACAGGTCAGTGGTAGTGAGACGCAGCAAAGGTGAACCTCTTCGGAATGAACACATTGAACAAGCGCCAGAACACACACCTAAGATGTTCTGGGATAGTTTTACTGCTTAAGGTTCTGGATGGCTTGTTATTGTTGATGTTATTGTATGATGGAGAAGGCATTTACAGCAGGATCTTGCTCCATGCCACACTGCCAGAGAGTGAGCTAAGCATTCTAAAATGTCCTGGAAACTCTGTTGACCTCAACCCAGTTGAGAATCTATGGACAATAACCAAACGCAGGATCGTGAAACAGCACTGTTCAACTGTGAAGCAGCTAATTGCTGCTGTTAT
Source organism: Cherax destructor (assembly GCA_009830355.1). Classification (NCBI taxonomy): domain Eukaryota; kingdom Metazoa; phylum Arthropoda; class Malacostraca; order Decapoda; family Parastacidae; genus Cherax; species Cherax destructor. The sequence goes on from WNWK01024723.1 coordinate 10,155, forward strand.
TAGGACCTGGTACCAAGACAAAGAACTTGCCAAACTGTGTTCACCATTGGTTGAATCTATGCCGCAGTGTGTAGCTATTATTATAAAAGCAAAGGATAGACATATCTCTTATTAAATCAATTATCTGCCTTAGCATTGCCGTGTATTTTTCAAATAAACATTAATTTTCCAAATGAATGTCTTATTTCATCAATGTCCAAATTAATATGTACATTACTATATGTGATCAGTGTGTTACTACACTGTTCTATATCATCAATTATTTGCTGTACACTATTCTGTATACCTGGAGTATATAAAACTGTTTCAGACCGGGCCCCCGCGGCTCGGTCTGAAACCAAGCCTGAAACCAAGGTGAATCAGGGTTTCATCAACCAGGCTGTTACTGCTGGCCTCACGCAAACTGAAATACGAACCACAGCCCGGCTGGTCAGGTACTGACGTTAGGTGCCTGTCCAGTGCCTTCGTGAAGACAGCCAGGGGTCTATATGTAATCCCCCTTATGTATACTGGGAGGCAGTTGGGCCCCTGACACTTATTGTGTTGTCTCTCATTGTACTCGTGGCACCCCTGCTTTTCATTGGGGAAATGTTGCATCTCCTGCCGAGTCTTTAGCTTTCATAGAGTGATTTTCTTGTGCAAATTTGGTACTAATCCCTCTAGGATTTTCCAAGTATATATTATTATGTATCTTTCTCGCCTGTGTTCCAGGGAATACAAATCAAGGAACTTCAACCGTTCCCAGTATTTTAGGTGCCTTATCGTACTTATGTGTGCCGTGAAAGTTCTTTGTACACTCTCCAGGTCAACAATTTCGCCAGCCTTGAAGGGGGCAGTTAGTGTACAGCAGTATTCCAGCCTAGAGAGAACAAGCGATTTGAAGAAAATCATCATGGGCTTGGCATCCCTAGTTTTGAAGGTTCTCATTATCCATCCTATTATTTTTCTACAAGATACAGTAGATACATTGTTATGGTCTTTGAAGGCGATATCCTCTGACATTATCACTCCCAGGTCCTTCACATTACTTTTTCACTCTATTGTATGGTTAGAATTTGTTGTATACCCTGATACAGTTTTAATTTCCTCAAGTTTTCCATATCTGAGTAGTTGAAGTTTTTCTTCATTGAACTTCATATTGTTTTGAGTGTCCTATTTGAAGATTTGGTTGATGTCCGCTTGGAGTTTTGCAGTGTCTTCAATGGAGGTCACTGTCATGGTAATCCAGGTGTCATCCACAAAGGAAGACACAGAGCTATGGCTTACATCTCTGTCTATGTCAGAAATGTGGATGAGGAATAGAATGGGAGCGAGTACTGTGCCTTGTGGAACAGAACTTTTCACTGTGGCTGCCTCGGACTTTACTCTGTTTACTATTACTCTTTGTGTTCTATTTGTCAGGAAGTTATAGATCCATCTACCAACTTTTCCTGTTATTCCTTTATCACACATTTTGTGTGCTATTACACCATGGTCACACTTGTAGAAAACTTTTGCAAAGTCTGTGTATACTACATCTGTATTTTGTTTATCTTCAACAGCATCCAGGACCCTGTCATAGTGGTCCAGGAGCTGGGACAGGCAGGAGCGACCTGTTCTAAACCCGTGTTGCCCTGGGTTTTGTAACTGATGGATATCTAGGTGGTTGGCAATCTTGCTTCTTAGAACCCTCTCAACGATTTTATGATATGGGATGTTAGTGCTATCGGTCTGTAGTTCTTTGCAATTGCTTTACTGCCACCTTTGTGGAGTGGGGCTATGTTTGTTGTTTTTAGTGTGTGTGGGATGACCCCTGTGTCCTTGCTCCCTCTCCATAGAATGCTGAAGGCACGCGACAGGGGCTTGCTATACACTGTTTTGTATGATCAGTGTGTTGTCACACACCGTTATGTATGATACACAGTGGGAACAAGAGCTAGCTATGTTTCACTGTCATATTCCATCACACAGGATGGTGCTCATACAAGGTGTTGAAGTGTGTCAGCCTGAGCTGGGAGACTTCAATGGTGTCAGCCTGAGCTGGGAGACTTCATTAGTGTCAGCCTGAGCTGGGAGACTTCAGTAGTGTCAGCCTGAGCTGGGAGACTTCAATAGTGTCAGTCTGAGCTGGGAGACTTCAATGGTGTCAGCCTGAGCTGGGAGACTTCAGTAGTATCAGCCTGAGCTGGGAGACTTCAATGGTGTCAGCCTGAGCTGGGAGACTTCAATGGTGTCAGCCTGAGCTGGGAGACTTCAGTAGTGTCAGTCTGAGCTGGGAGACTTCAGTAGTGTCAGTCTGAGCTGGGACTTCAGTTGTGTCAGTCTGAGCTGGGACTTCAGTTGTGTCAGTCTGAGCTGGCAGACTTCAGTGGTGTCAGTCTGAGCTGGGACTTCAGTAGTGTCAGAATGAGCTGGGAGACTTCGGTAGTGTCAGTCTGAGCTAGGAGACTTCAGTAGTGTCAGTCTGAGCTGGGACTTCAGTTGTGTCAGTCTGAGCTGGGAGACTTCAGTAGTGTCAGTCTGAGCTTTGACTTCAGTAGTGTCAGTCTGAGCTGGGAGACTTCAGTAGTGTCAGTCTGAGCTGGGACTTCAGTAGTGTCAGTCTGAGCTGGGACTTCAGTAGTGTCAGTCTGAGCTGGGACTTCAGTAGTGTCAGTCTGAGCTGGGACTTCAGTAGTGTCAGTCTGAGTTGGGACTTCAGTAGTGTCAGTTTGAGCTGGGACTTCAGTAGTGTCAGTCTGAGCTGGGAATTCAGTTGTGTCAGTCTGAGCTGGGAGACTTCAGTGGTGTCAGTCTGAGCTGGGACTTCAGTAGTGTCAGAATGAGCTGTGAGACTTCGGTAGTGTCAGTCTGAGCTAGGAGACTTCAGTAGTGTCAGTCTGAGCTGGGACTTCAGTTGTGTCAGTCTGAGCTGGGACTTCAGTTGTGTCAGTCTGAGCTGTGAGACTTCGGTTGTGTCAGTCTGAGCTGGGAGACTTCGGTTGTGTCAGTCTGAGCTAGGAGACTTCAGTAGTGTCAGTCTGAGCTGGGAGACTTCAGTAGTATCAACCTAAGCTGGGAGTCTTCAGTAGTATCAACCTGAGCTGGCAGACTTCAGTAGTATCAACCTGAGCTGGGAGAGTTCAGTAGTATCAATCTGAGCTGGGAGACTTCAGTATTATCAACCTGAGCTTCCAGACTTCAGTAGTATCAACCTGAAGTGGTAGACTTCAGTAGTATCAGCCTGAGCTGGCAGACTTCAGTATTATCAACCTGAACTGGCAGACTTCAGTAGTATCAACCTGAGCTGGGAGACTTCAGTAGTATCAACCTGAGCTGGTAGACTTCAGTATTATCAACCTGAGCTGGCAGACTTCAGTAGTATCAACCGGAGCTGGCAGACTTCAGTAGTATCAACCTGAGCTGGCAGACTTCAGTCGCATCAACCGGAGCTGGCAGACTTCAGTAGTATCAACCTGAGCTGGGAGACTTCAGTAGTATCAACCTGAGCTGTGAGACTTCAGTAGTATCAACCTGAGCTGGCAGACTTCAGTAGTATCAACCTGAGCTGGGAGACTTCAGTAGTATCAACCTGACCTGGGAGACTTCAGTAGTATCAACCTGAGCTGGCAGACTTCAGTATTATCAACCTGAGCTTCCAGACTTCAGTAGTATCAACCTGAGCTGGCAGACTTCAGTAGTATCAACCTGAGCTGGGAGACTTCAGTAGTATCAACCTGAGCTGGTAGACTTCAGTAGTATCAACATGAGCTGGCAGACTTCAGTATTATCAACCTGAGCTTTCAGACTTCAGTAGTATCAACCTGAGCTGGTAGACTTCAGTAGTATCAACCTGAGCTGGCAGACTTCAGTAGTATCAACCTGAGCTGGCAGACTTCAGTAGTATCAACCTGAGCTGGGAGACTTCAGTAGTATCAACCTGAGCTGGGAGACTTCAGTAGAATCAACCTAAGCTGGCAGACTTCAGTAGTATCAACCGGAGCTGTGAGACTTCAGTAGTATCAACCTGAGCTGGCAGACTTCAGTAGTATCAACCTGAGCTGGGAGACTTCAGTAGTATCAACCTGAGCTGGGAGACTTCAGTAGTATCAACCTGAGCTGGCAGACTTCAGTCGCATCAACCGGAGCTGGCAGACTTCAGTAGTATCAACCTGAGCTGGGAGACTTCAGTAGTATCAACCTGAGCTGGGAGACTTCAGTAGTATCAACCTGAGCTGGCAGACTTCAGTAGTATCAACCTGAGCTGGGAGACTTCAGTAGTATCAACCTGTGCTGGCAGACTTCAGTAGTATCAGCCTGAGCTGGGAGACTTCAGTAGTATCAACCTGAGCTGGCAGACTTCAGTAGTATCAACCTGAGCTGGGAGACTTCAGTAGTGTCAACCTGACCTGGTAGACTTCAGTAGTATCAACCTGAGCTGGCAGACTTCAGTAGTATCAACCTGAGCTGGCGAGACTTCAGTAGTATCAACCTGAGCTGGGAGACTTCAGTAGTATCAACCTGAGCTGGCAGACTTCAGTAGTATCAACCTGAGCTGGCAGACTTCAGTAGTATCAACCTGAGCTGGGAGACTTCAGTAGTGTCAACCTGAGCTGATGGACTTCAGTAGTATCAACCTGAGCTGGCAGACTTCAGTAGTATCAACCTGAGTTTACAGACTTCAAGTATCAACCTGAGCTGGCAGACTTCAGTAGCATAAACCTGAGCTGGTAGACTTCAGTAGTATCAACCTGAGCTGGCAGACTTCAGTAGCATGAACCTGAGCTGGCAGACTTCAGTAGTATCAACCTGAGCTGGAGACTAGTAGAGTGCACCTGGCTGGAGACTTCAGTAGTATCAGCCTAGTGAGGCACTGGGGAGACTTCAGTAGATGAACCTGAGCTGGAGACTTCAGTAGGGAGTAAGTGAGGACGAGGGTAGACTTGAGAGGTACAATGAGGAGGGGCAGAGGTGAAGGAGCGGAGAGTTAGAGAGGGGAGAGAGGTAGAGGAGGGGAGAAGAGAAAGGGAGGGGAGATAGTAGAGAGAGGGAGAGTAGAGGGAGGGGAGAGGAGAGAGAGGGGGAGAGGTAGAGGAGAGGGAGAGAGAGAGAGTAGAGGAGGGAGGAGGTAGAGGGAGAGGGGAGAAGGAGAGTGAGGGGAGAAGTAGAGGGAGGGGGAGAGGTAGGAGGGGGAGAGGTAGAGGGAGGGGAGAGGTAGAGGGAGGGGGAGAGGTAGAGGGAGGGGAGAGGTAGAGGGAGGGGGACAGTTAGAGGGAGGGGAGATGTAGAGGGATGGGGAGAGGTAGAGGGAGGGGAGAGGTAGAAGGAAGGGGAGAGGTAGAGGGAGGGGAGAGGTAGAGAGAGAGGAGATGTAGAGGGAGGGGGAGCGGTAGAGGGAGGGGAGAGATAGAGGGAGGGGGAGGTGATATTTGGGTCAAGGGTTGTCACAGTGACTATAATTACTTCAGCAAATATAGCTTAAGTCCAGTGGTGGTGGTGGTATTATTGGTAGTGGTAGTGGTGATGGTATTATTGGTAGTGGTAGTGGTGATGGTGGTGGTGGTAGTGGTGATGGTGGTGGTAGTGGTGATGGTGGTGGTTGTAGTGGTGATGGTGGTAGTGGTGGTGTAGTGGTAGTGGTGGTGTAGTGGTTGAGGTAGTGATAGTGGTGGTGGTAGTATTGGTAGTGGTAGTAGTGGTGGTGGTGGTAGTAGTAGAAGTAGTGGTGGTGGTATTGGTGGTGCTAGTGGTGGTGGTTGTAGTGATGGTGGTGTTAGTAGTGGTGGTGGTGTAGTGGTGGTAGCAGTGGTGGTTGTAGAGGTGGTAATGGTAGTAGTAGTGGTAGTACTGGTAGTGGCGGACTGGAGTGTAGGTACCAGGATGTTGATCAAGGCCGGAGTGTAAGGTACCAGGGTGTTGATCAAGGCTGGAGTGTAAGGTACTAGGGTGTTGATCGAGGCTGGAGTGTAAGGTACCAGGGTGTTGATCAAGGCTGGAGTGTAAGGTACCAGGGTGTTGATCAAGGCTGGAGTGCAAGGTGCTAGGGTGTTGATCAAGGCTGGAGTGCAAGGTGCTAGGGTGTTGATCAAGGCTGGAGTGTAAGGTACCAGGGAGTTGATCAAGGCTGGAGTGTAAGGTACCAGGGTGTTGATCAAGGCTGGTGTGTAAGGTACCAGGGTGTTGATCAAGGCTGGAGTGTAAGGTACCAGGGTGTTGATCAAGGCTGGAGTGTAAGGTACCAGGGTGTTGATCAAGGCTGGTGTGTAAGGTACCAGGGTCTTCATCAAGGCTGGAGTGTAAGGTACCAGGGTGTTGATCAAGGCTGGTGTGTAAGGTACCAGGGTCTTCATAAAGGCTGGAGTGTAAGGTACCAGGGTCTTCATCAAGGCTGGAGTGTAAGGTACCAGGGTGTTGATCAAGGCTGGAGTGCAAGGTGCTAGGGTGTTGATCAAGGCTGGAGTGTAAGGTACCAGGGTGTTGATCAAGGCTGGAGTGTAAGGTACCAGGGTGTTGATCAAGGCTGGAGTGTAAGGTACCAGGGTGTTGATCAAGGCTGGAGTGCAAGGTGCTAGGGTGTTGATCAAGGCTGGAGTGTAAGGTACCAGGGTGTTGATCAAGGCTGGAGTGTAAGGTACCAGGGTGTTGATCAAGGCTGGTGTGTAAGGTACCAGGGTCTTCATCAAGGCTGGAGTGTAAGGTACCAGGGTGTTGATCAAGGCTGGAGTGCAAGGTGCTAGGGTGTTGATCAAGGCTGGAGTGTAAGGTACCAGGGTGTTGATCAAGGCTGGTGTGTAAGGTACCAGGGTGTTGATCAAGGCTGGAGTGTAAGGTACCAGGGTGTTGATCAAGGCTGGAGTGTAAGGTACCAGGGTGTTGATCAAGGCTGGAGTGCAAGGTGCTAGGGTGTTGATCAAGGCTGGAGTGTAAGGTACCAGGGTGTTGATCAAGGCTGGAGTGTAAGGTACCAGGGTGTTGATCAAGGCTGGTGTGTAAGGTACCAGGGTCTTCATCAAGGCTGGAGTGTAAGGTACCAGGGTGTTGATCAAGGCTGGAGTGCAAGGTGCTAGGGTGTTGATCAAGGCTGGAGTGTAAGGTACCAGGGTGTTGATCAAGGCTGGTGTGTAAGGTACCAGGGTGTTGATCAAGGCTGGAGTGTAAGGTACCAGGGTGTTGATCAAGGCTGGTGTGTAAGGTACCAGGGTGTTGATCAAGGCTGGAGTGTAAGGTACCAGGGTGTTGATCAAGGCTGGTGTGTAAGGTACCAGGGTGTTGATCAAGGCTGGAGTGTAAGGTACCAGGGTGTTGATCAAGGCTGGTGTGTAAGGTACCAGGGTCTTCATCAAGGCTGGAGTGTAAGGTACCAGGGTGTTGATCAAGGCTGGAGTGTAAGGTACCAGGGTGTTGATCAAGGCTGGAGTGTAAGATACTGTTATGTTATTTTCCCTTACTTTATCATCAAAGTCCTCACTACATGTTCTAGCATAGGGTATTAAAGGTCTTATAGTCTAGGGGGGATACTTACATTCATGATTCTCTGCTGCATCTGAAAAAAACTTAACCAGCCCTCTCCATGGGTTATTTAAACCACCATTAACAAAATAGAATCTATTTACAGATACACTATTTATATATATATATATATTTACAATAGTCAGATCTTATTCATAACATGACCCATAGCAGTCACATGTTACTAGCATCCCCAAACCACATGGCATGGTCCACTTCCACACTTAACACCCCATTTTCTCAACATCACTCCTACCCTCAGTTTCTTGACACACTATAACTCATAGGTTATGCTGGCTGCTTCAATTTAAACCTTATCCCTCTCACCTCTTTCACACCATTCTGCCCAGAAACAAATATAAGATAAGAGAGATCCAACAGTACTAGCTTCCTGCAGCCATCTTAGGAAGAGAGAGAAAGAAGGAGGAGGTTCTCCCTCTTCAAAACACACACAAACAAAAGAATGTCGTCTTGCACACTCTACACATGTACCCACAATACATCTTATTTCCTTACAATGAGACATGCAACTTTATAAACTACTAATTTAAATGTGTGTATTTATAACCTATTATATTGAGAAAATCAAGTTAATTCAGCTTCTTTTTAAGTCTTAAGGGTGGCCTGACCTTAAAACCTCATTAAGCAAAATTGTGATCAATTCAATATACTTATTCATGTTACTTAATTACATCAATACATGTTGGGTAATATAGCCCCATAACAGGTACTAGGGGGTTGATCAAGGCTGGAGTGTAAGGTACCAGGGTGTTGATCAAGACTGGAGTGTAAGGTACCAGGGTGATTATCAAGGCTGGAGTGTAAGGTACCAAGGTGTTGATCAAGCCTGGAGTGTAAGGTACCAGGGTGTTGATCAAGGCTGGAGTGTAAGGTACCAGGGTGTTGATCAAGACTGGAGTGTAAGGTACCAGGGTGATTATCAAGGCTGGAGTGTAAGGTACCAAGGTGTTGATCAAGGCTGGAGTGTAAGGTACCAGGGTGTTGATCAAGGCTGGAGTGTAAGGTACCAGGGTGTTGATCAAGACTGGAGTGTAAGGTACCAGGGTGTTGATCAAGACTGGAATATAGGGTACCAGGGTGTTGATCAAGGCTGGAGTGTAAGGTACCAGGATGTTGATCAAGACTGGAGTATAGGGTACCAGGGTGTTGATCAAGACTGGAGTGTAAGGTACCAGATGTTGATCAAGGCTGGAGTATAGGTTACCAGGGTGTTAATCAAGGCTGGATTATAAGGTACCAGGGTGTTGATCAAGGCTAGAGTATAGGGTACCAAGGTGTTGATCAAGACTGGAGTATAGGGTACCAGGGTGTTGATGAAGGTTGGAGTGTAAGGTACCAGGATGTTGATCAAGACTGGAGTATAAGGTACCAGGGTGTTGATCAAGGCTGGAGTGTAAGGTACCAGGGTGTTAATCAAGGCTGGAGTGTAAGGTACCAGGGTGTTGATCAAGGCTGGAGTGTAAGGTACCAGGTGTTGATCAAGGCTGGAATATAGGTTACCAGGGTGTTGATCAAGGCTGGATTATAAGGTACCAGGGTGTTGATCAAGGCTAGAGTATAGGGTACCAGGGTGTTGATCAAGGTTGGAGTCTAAGGTACTAGGGTGTTGATCAAGGTTGGAGTGTAAGGTACCAGGGTTTTGATCAAGACTGGAGTATAGGGTACCAGGGTGTTGATCAAGACTGGAGTGTAAGGTACCAGGGTGTTGATCAAGACTGGAGTATAGGGTACCAGGATGTTGATCAAGGCTGGAGTGTAAGGTACCAGGGTGAGGGAGTCTGGAACATGGTTACAGGTACGCCTCCCTCACAGTGCCTGGCTCAGTGCCAGCTTCTGGAACATGTAGACTGGACGAGGAGGAGGGGAGGGGAAGGAGGAGGAGGAGGAGGAGAAATGGGAGGAGGAGGAGAAGGGGGAAGAGGAGGAGAAGCACAGGGCGAGGAGAGGGAGGAGGCAAGTGTGGTGGAGGAGAAACGTGTGGTGTGGAGGAGGGGATGGAAGGCAGGTGTGGTGTGGAGGAGGGGATGGAAGGCAGGTGTGGCTGGGGAGGAGTTTTGGGGAGGTGTACGTGGTGGTAGTGGAGTGTGATGGAGGGAGGGATGGGGAGAGGGTGGGGTGGGAGGGAACTGGGGTGCTGATGGGGGAGGAAGAGAGAGAGAGAGAACACGTCAAAATAGGGCAAGTGGAAATAAAGATTTTGGCTGTGGCAGGTGGGTGGGTTGGCAGTGTTATAGTGGTGGGAGGGTGGGGGTGGATGTTGGGGAGAGGGGCTGGTGGGGAAGAATATGGGTGAAGTAGGGAGAGACCGAGGGTTGAGACAAGGACGAGGGAAGGGGCAGGGGAGGATAGTTGTGATCGTTACTAGTGATATATATATATTATATATATATATATATATATATATATATATATATATATATATATATATATATATATATATATATATATATATATATATATAATATATATATATATATATATATATATATATATATATATATATATATATATATATATATATATATATAGTGTGTGTGTGTGTGTGTGTGTGTGTGTGTGTACTCACCTAATTGTGGTTGCAGGGGTCGAGACTCAGCTCCTGGCCCCGGTGTGTGTGTGTGGAAGGGGTGGAGTTGCCAGCCACAGGGAGAGACTGAAGACCCGCAAATATGAAGGCCTTTCCCCTTGCTATAACGTCATCCCCATAGGTCGAAGATCCTTGGACCATGGGGCAAGTGTGCTCTAAAGTTCCTCAAAGAGCTGGGTGAAAAACTCATCATACAGACGAAGGACCACAGGGCGGCCAGCTTCCTCTTTCAGAGACTCAATGTTGCGATCCAAAGGGGAAATGCCTGCAGCATTCTGGGTACGCGGCCCACCACCGGGGAGCTGGACTAAGTATTCGAGATGTAGCTCTGAGTTGTTATCTATGTTCTACTCCCTATTGTATTTTTGTCAATGTATTTTGTCTTTAAATAATATATATATATATATATATATATATATATATATATATATATATATATATATATATATATATATATATCGGGATAGGAGCTGTGACTCGACCCCTGCAACTACAACTAGGTGAGTACACACTCACACACACACACACACACACACACACACACAGGTGGAGAGGGAAAACGGTACCGAAAGAGACAAACCAGATTTTAAAAGAGGAAACTACACAGCCATGAGGAATTTCCTGCAGGAGGTTCAGTGGGAAAGGGAAATGGACGGACAGACAATAAATGAAATGATGGAATACGTAGGGGCAAAGTGCAAGGAGGCAGAGGAACGGTTTATACCCAAAAAAAAAGATTAAACGGGAAGGCCAGAAAGAGCCCCTGGTTTACCCAAAGGTGCAGGGAGGGAAAGACTCAGAGTGTCAGAGAATGGAAAAGGTACAGAAGGCAAAGAACCCAGTAAACAAAGAGAGTAGTAGAAGAGCTAGAAACGAGTATGCACAGGTACGGAGGGAGTCCCAGAAACAATACGAAAACGACATAGCATCGAAAGTTAAGTCCGACCCGAAGCTGATGTACAGTCACATCAGAAGGAAGACAACAGGTAAAGACCAGGTGATAAGGCTGAGGAGAGAAGATGGGGAACTCACAAGCAATGATCAAGAGGTATGTGAGGAGCTCAATTTGAGGTTTAAGGAAGTATTCACAGTGGAGGAAAGAAGGCAGCTGGGTAGACAGGACGGGGTGCGTCACCAACAAGGGATGTATCAAGTGCTAGAAGGCATACACACAACTGAGGAGGAGGTGAAGCAGTTACTCAGTGACCTTGATACCTCAAAGGCGATGGGTCCGATCAATATCTCCCTGTGGGTTCTTCGGGAAGGAGCTGAGGTACTGAGTGTGCCACTTACCATAATATTCAACACATCCCTTGAAAATGGGCAGATACCTGAGGTATGGAAGAAGGCCAATGTAGTCCCCATCTTCAAAAAAGGAGACAGAAAAGAGGCACTAAACTATAGACCGGTGTCACTTACATGTATAGTGTGCAAAGTCCTGGAGAAAATAATCAGGAAAAGAATGGTGGAGCACCTCGAGCTGAACAGGATAATAAACACCAGACAGCACGGATTCCGGGAAGGCAAATCCTGTGTAACAAACCTCCTAGAGTTCTATGATAAAGTAACAGAGGTAAGGCAAGAGAGAGAAGGGTGGGTTCATTGCATTTTCCTGGACTGCAGGAAGGCCTTCGACACAGTTCCTCACATGAGATTAGTAAAGAAGTTGGAAGAACAAGCATGTATAACAGGAAGGGCACTGGAATGGATCAGGGAATACCTCACAGGGAGGCAACAACGGGTCATGGTGCGTGATGAGGTATCACAGTGGGCGCCTGTGACGAGCGGCGTACCGCAGGGGTCAGTCCTAGGACCAGTGTTATTCTTGGTATATGTAAACGACATGACGGATGGGATAGACTCAGAAGTGTCTCTGTTCGCAGATGATGTGAAATTAATGAGGAGAATCACATCGGAAGAGGACCAAGCGGGACTTCAAACAGACCTGGACAAGCTTGACATCTGGTCTAGCAACTGGCTTCTCGAATTCAATCCCACCAAATGCAAAGTCATGAAGATCGGAGAAGGGCAAAGAAGACCGCTGACAGAGTACAGGCTAGGCGGACAAAGGCTACAAACCTCGGCAAAGGAGAAAGACCTTGGGGTGAGTATAATGCCAAGCACGTCTCCGGAGGCACACATCAACCAGATAACTGCGGCAGCATATGGGCGACTGGCAAATCTAAGATTAGCGTTCCGTTACCTAAGCAAGGAATCGTTCAAGACACTGTACACCGTGTACGTCAGGCCCATACTAGAATATGCAGCACCAGTCTGGAACCCACACCTGGTCAAGCACGTAAAGAAACTAGAGAAAGTGCAAAGGTTTGCGACAAGGCTAGTTCCACAACTCAGGGGTCTGTCTTATGAAGAAAGGTTGAGGGAAATAGGACTAACAACACTGGAGGAAAGAAGGGTCAGAGGAGACATGATAACGACATACAAAATACTGCGGGGAATCGACAAGGTAGACAGTGACAGGATGTTCCAGAGAGGGAACACAGAAACAAGGGGACACAACTGGAAGCTGAAGACTCAGATGAGTCAAAGGGATGTTAGGAAGCATTTCTTCAGCCATAGAGTAGTTAGGAAGTGGAATAGTCTAGCGAACGATATAGTGGAGGCGGGAACCATACATAGTTTTAAGACAAGGTATGATAAAGCTCATGGAGCAGGGAGAGCAGAGTCCCAGTAGCGGACAGCGAAGAGGCGGGCCCAGGAGCTGAGTCTCGACCCCTGCAACCACAACACACACACACACGCACACACACCTACACACACACGCACACACACACCTACACACACACACACACACACACACGGAGCCAGGAACTATGGATCGACCCCTGCAACCACAACTAGGTGAGTACACACACACAGGGAGGCAACAACGAGTCATGGTACGTGACGAGGTGTCAAAGTGAGCACCTGTGACGAGCGGGGTTTCTCAGGGGTCAGTCCTAGGACCTGTACTGTTTTTGGTATACATGAATGACATAACGGAAGGGATAGACTCAGAAGTGTCCCTGTTTGCAGATGATGGGAAGTTATTGAGAAGAATTAAATCAGTCTAGGATCAGGCAGGACTACAAAGAGACCTGGACAGGCTACAAGTCTGGTCCATTAACTAGCTCCTTGAATTTAACCCTGCCCGATACCTCACTAAGGAATCATTCAAGACTCTGTACACCATATACGTCAGGCCCATACTGGAGTATGCAGCACCAGTTTGGAACCCACACCTGGTCAAGCACGTCAAGAAACTAGAGAAAGTGCAAAGGTTTGCAACAAGAAAGGTTAAGGGAAATCGGCCTGATGACACTGGAGGACAGGAGGGTAAGGGAAGACATGATAACGACATATAAAATACTGCGAGGAATAGATAAGGTGGACAGAGACAGAGTCACAATTGGAAGTTGAAGACTCCTATGAGTCAAAGGGATGTTAGGAAGTATGTCTTCAGTCATTGAGTTGTCAGGAAGTGGAATAGTCTAGCAAGTGACGTAGTGGAGGCAGGAACCATACATAGCTTTAAGACGAGGTTTGATAAAGCTCATGGAGCAGGGAGAGAGGACCTAGTAGCAATCAGTGAAGAGGCGGGGCAAGGAGCTATGATTTGACCTTTGCGACCACAAATAGGTGAGTGCAAATAGGTGAGTACACACACACACACACACACACACACACACACACACACACACACACACACACACACACACACACACACACACACTACACACACACACGCACGCTGGCTCAGTGAGGTGGAGTGGTGACACCAGCCAGCTGGCTCATTGAGGTGGAGTGGTGACACCAGCCAGCTGGCCCAGTGAGGTGGAATAGTGACACCAGCCAGCTGGCTCAGTAAGGTGGAGTGATGACACCAGCCACCTGCCTGAGTGAAGTGGAGTGGTGGCATCAGCCAGCTGCCTGAGTGAGGTAGAGTGGTGACAGTAGCCAGCTGGCTCAGTGAGGTAGAGTGGTTTACCTGGAGTTTACCTGGAGAGGGTTTCGGGGTCAACGCCCCCGCGGCTCGGTCTGAGACCAGGCCTCATGGTGGATCAGAGCCTGATCAACCAGACTGTCACCACTGGCCGCACGCAAACTGACGTACGAACCACAGCCCGGTTGGTCAGGTACTGACTTTAGGTGCCTGTCTAGTGCCTTCTTGAAGACAGCCAGGGGTCTATTGGTAATCCCACTTATGTGTGCTGGGAGGCAGTTGAACAGTCTTGGGCCCCGGACACTTATTGTGTTGTCTCTCAGTGTACTCGTGGCACCCCTGCTTTTCATCGGGGGAATGTTGCATCTCCTGCCGAGTCTTTTGCTTTCATAGGGAGTGATTTTCGTGTGCAGGATTGGTACCAATCCCTCCAGGACCTTCAAAGTGTATATTATCATGTATCTCTCTCGCCTGCGTTCCAGGGAATACAGATCAAGGACCTTCAACCGTTCCCAGTAATTTAGGTGATTTATCGTACTTATGTGTGGTGGGAAACTTCTTTGTACACTCTCCAGGTCTGCAATGTCGCCAGCCTTGAAGGGGCAGTTAGTGTACAGCAGTATTCCAGCCTAGAGAGAACAAGCGATTTAAAGAGTGTCATCACGGGCTTGGCATCCCTAGTTTTGAAGGTTCTCATTATCCATCCTATCATTTTCCTAGCAGATGAGGTAGATACATTGTTGTGGTCTTTAAAGGCGAGATCCTCTGACATTATCACTCCCAAGTCCGTCACATTTCTTTTTCGCTCTATTGTATGCTTAGAATTTGTTGTATACCTTGATACATTTTTTATTTCCTCAAGTTTTCCATATCTGAGTAGTTGAAATTTCTCCTCGTTGATCTTCATAATGTTTTGAGTGGCCCATTTAAAGATTTGGTTGATGTCCGCTTGGAGTTTTGCAGTGTCTCCAATGGAGGTCACTGCCATGGCAATCCGGGTGTCATCCGCAAAGGAAGACATGGAGCTATAGCTTACATCTCTGTCTATGTCAGATCTGAGGATGAGGAATAGAATGGGAGCGAGTACTGTGCCTTGTGGAACAGAACTTTTCACCGTGGCTGCCTCGGACTTTACTCTGTTTATTACTCTTTGTGTTCTATTTGTCAGGAAGTTATAGATCCATCTACCAACTTTTCCTGTTATTCCTTTATCACACATTTTGTGTGCTATTACACCATGGTCACACTTGTCGAAAGCTTTTGCAAAGTCTGTGTATACTACATCTGTATTTTGTTTATCCTCAACAGCATCCAGTACCTTGTCATAGTGGTCCAGTAGCTGGGACAGGTAGGGGCGACCTGCTCTAAACCCGTGTTGCCCTAGGTTGTGTAATTGATGGGTATCTAGGTGGTTGGCAATCTTGCTTCTTAGAACCCTCTCAAAAAATTTTATGATATGGGATGTTAGTGCTATCGGTCTGTAGTTCTTTGCAATTGCTTTACTGCCACCTTTGTGGAGTGGGGCTATGTCTGTTATTTTTAGTGTGTGTGAGATGACCACTGTGTCCTTGCTCCCTCTCCATAGAATGCTGAAGGCACGCTCGCGGCTTCTTGCAGTTCTTGATGAACACGGAGTTCCCTGAGTCTGGGCCTGGGGCAGAGTGCATAGGCATGTCATTTATTGCCTTTTCAAAGTCTTGTGGAGTTAGGATAATATCTGAAATTTTTGAGATGACCAAATTTTTGGTTTCGTTCATAGAGAATTCATTTGGATTGTCGACCCTTAGTCTGGGCAGCGGCTCACTGAACACTGAGTCGTATTGGGACTTTAATATCTGTGTATGTCCCATCCCACCTAAGCAGAGGCCCAATACAGGATGTTGTTTTTCCCTTAGATTTGGCATAAGAGAAAAAGTATTTTGTTTTGTTTTCAATTTCCTTTATGGCTTTTAGTTCTTCCTGTGATTCTTGTCTCCTGTAAGATTCCTTCAGCTTAATTTCGATATTTGCAATTTCATTGACCAGTGCCTCCCTTCGTATTTCAGATATATTGACCCCTCTCAGCAGCTCTGTGACTCTTCGCCTTCGTCTGTATAGGGAGCATCTCTCTCATTCTAATTTACATCTTCTCTTTCTTTTTCTTAATGGAATGTGTCTTGAGCAGATCTCAAGAACCACAGAGTTCACTTTTTCTAGGCAAATATTCGGATCCGTGTTGTTTAGGATATCTTCCCAGCTTGTTTCATTTAGGACATGGTTGACTTGATCCCATTGTATGTTTTTGTTATTAAAATAGAATTTTGTGAAGAGACCTTCCTGACTGATCACATTTTGCTGGTCAGGAGCCCTGTGCATACATGTCTGTACCTCTATTATGTTGTGATCTGAGTGTATTGTCTTTGTTATGGTAATATTCTGTATCAGATCGTCGTTGTTAGTGAAGATGAGGTCCAGCGTATTTTCTAGTCTTGAGGCTCTAATATTTGCTGGTTTCAAGGTGAATTTGGTGCAGAGATGACACCAGCCAGCTGCCTGAGTAAGGTAGAGTGGTGACACCAGTCAGCTGCCTGAGTGAGGTAGAGTGGTGACACCAGTCAGCTGCCTGAGTGAGGTAGAGTGGTGACACCAGTCAGCTGCCTGAGTGAGGTAGAGTGATGACACCAGCCAGCTGCTAGAGTGAGGTAGAGTGGTGACACCAGTCAGCTGCCTGAGTGAGGTGGAGTGGTGACACCAGTCAGCTGCCTGAGTGAGGTGGAGTGGTGACACCAGTCAGCTGCCTGAGTGAGGTTGAGTGGTGACACCAGCCAGCTGCCTGAGTGAGGTAGAGTGGTGACACCAGCCAGCTGCCTGAGTGAGGTAGAGTGGTGACACCAGTCAGCTGCCTGAGTGAGGTGGAGTGGTGACATCAGCCAGCTGCCTGAGTGAGGTAGAGTGGTGACACCAGCCAGCTGCCTGAGTGAGGTAGAGTGGTGACACCAGCCAGCTGCCTGAGTGAGGTAGAGTGGTGACACCAGTCAGCTGCCTGAGTGAGGTGGAGTGGTGACACCAACCAGCTGCCTGAGTGAGGTAGAGTGGTGAAACCAGTCAGCTGCCTGAGTGAGGTGGAGTGGTGAAACCAGTCAGCTGCCTGAGTGAGGTGGAGTGGTGACACCAGCCAGCTGCCTGAGTGAGGTAGAGTGGTGACACCAGTCAGCTGCCTGAGTGAGGTGGAGTGGTGACACCAGCCAGCTGCCTGAGTGAGGTTGAGTGGTGACACCAGCCAGCTGCCTGAGTGAGGTAGAGTGGTGACACCATTCAGCTGCCTGAGTGAGGTGGAGTGGTGACACCA
>WNWK01024724.1:0-29368 GCA_009830355.1 Cherax destructor
GGTTGTTGCTGCGGTGGGTACTTTGAACTGCCTGAAAAAAAAAAAAAGGTACTAATTGTATGTTTTTAACCCTTTTTTAATCTCATCAAAATACTTGGCTTTTTTTTATATACTGAGATGCATATAAAAAATATGCTAAAAAAGTAATTACTGTACTGCCACAATGCTACCCACTTTTATTAGAATAAACAATTGGATACAATTTATTCACAACTGGTACTTGCCAATGGGTTTTTTCCATACAGGAAAATACTCAAAATATGAAAATGATATGCAATGGGATAACCCTTCCTCTACATATAAAAAGAAACTGAACACTCCACCAATCAATAAAAAAAAAAAAGCATTAACAATACCTTTTCCAATTTTAAAAATTTTCATCACTTCTGAAAAAAAAAAAAAATTAAAAAAAAAAAATTTTGTTTCAGATTTGGAAATTTTTGCTTTTATTAAATTGCAGATAATGCACATTTGGGGCAATAATACTATGAATAAGTGATCTTTTTTTAAATGTCACTTTTTTAAGCAACAAAAGGAGTTGGGCCCAAAAAAAAGTTGGTAGGAAAAAGAGAGAAATATCTAGGAAGCATTTGAGGCAAGTTACACTGAAGGAATGGAAACAAGTTTTTGGGATTTAGCATTGATGATGGAAATATCTGCAAAATAAAAGGGGACACCAGTTAGATGGACTTGAATTTGGGAAGAAAGAAGTTAAAGGCTGAATTTTAAGTAAGCTGAAGTGACCCAGGGGTACCTTAGATCATGATTTTGGGCCCCCTCGGGAAAAGACAGCATGGGAACAAGTGAGGTTACACTTTTCTTTTTTAGAAATCCTCTTCACATTAATATTATGTTTTAATATACAGCATAGTTTCATTACTAAATAATCATTCATTTATTAAAACTACATACAACAATTACAAAGTATTTTAAACTTAGCATTCAGATGATCTAACTTCAATTATACAATGTGGTACTGTAGTTTTAAGTTGTGGTTTTAGTTTCAAATTGCTCTATATACCCAGGGATTTTTGAAAATATGAAATAAATGTCACCTTTTTGTAACAGTCAGAATTTTGAAAAAAAATTTGCTCTTTGCTACCTCGACTTGTTTCTCCCGTTTCAAAATAGCCATCTGGGCACATTATTAACCAAGTTCTGTTTTTTTGCTTGAATATGCAGTCCACTTCACTTTTTCCTATCTAACCTGTTAGTCTATTACCCCTATTAAGTTTGAAAAGCATGACCTTGGTTCATCAAGTCTTTTTATAAGCTTTTGAGCATTTTCCCGTTCGCTCTTAACAACACTGATCTGTAGGTTGGGGCTGCTTTTTTTCGGCATTAATCATTCCATCCCCCATTGTCGGAAATTCACCTATCTTCAATGATTTTAAAGATCTGAGAAGTGACTAGCACAATATTTAGCCTTCTAACCATCTGATACTAATGGTTTTGAAGATGGTTATTGGGCCTCCTCTTTTTCCATCAGTCTTTTATTGCATGATAATTCAACATTTTTTTTCTCCCCTCTCTCAGGTACTTTGCTTTCATTTGAACACACTAGGAATCTTTTGTGACTGTGATGTATTACCTCACATTCAGGGGGGGGAGAGGTAAACCTTAGGGGGCATACATCCTATTGGGGAATGGGATGTAATCAGGTTCATTCAAAAAGGGAGGAGGTACAGTATTTGGAAGTTCCCCACTTCTTAAAGGGCCCCCCAAAAGACATTACAAATTTCTGGCCTTGCAGCTTCTTTGGGATTAAGTTCCTATTTACTAAGGGTCCTTTTTTTTTACTACTGGTTGAACTTTTTAAATTCTTTCAGTGACTTTCCAACCCTATACGGTTCAACATTCCCTAAATTTTTTTCAGAAAATGTCTTAATCCCATTGTGATATTTTTTTACACTGCCTCTCATTCTCCAATTTCCCCCCTTGTGGTTTCTCTTCCAAATGAAAAAGTTTACACAGATTTGTGCTCCCAAAGGGGAAATTTCCTGTTTTTCCACTGGTCTTGCTGGGGGTGAAGAGAGGCAACTATGCCAGCCCATCACTAGTACTTGATCTTGAGAGATGTTTATCAAACTGCCTTAAAATCCTACACTATCAAGTCATGCAGCTTGCTCCTTACCACCTATCACTATTTCCATGGTTGACATTCTCAGCTACTGTAGTTTCACCCTTACTCTCTCTATTCCTGACACAATTTTCTCTTTTTGTCATATTCATGTCCGGGTCATCCATTATTTCATGATGGATTGAAAAGGGATGCCCACATACTCTGGTATCTACAGCATTTGATTCAGTTATATAATTTTGAAAATTTTTAATAATTCTGGGGTTAACATACTGCATGTATCCTTAAACCTTTCACTGGTGACACCCCAAATTTTAAAAGCTCCTTCTGTATTGTCAATTCTGAAAACAATAAAAAAAAATTAACTTTTAAAATGGTAGAAAATTTTTTTTCTAAAAGTAATGACATAAAAAATGCAAGACTTGATGTATGGTAATACTTATGGAGTTACACAGGTGTGAAGTTAGAGGATGGGAGCACTTCATGCATCATCAATTTTAACCATTTTGGGTCTATTTTAGACTAATGTCAGGGGTCAAACCAACCCAATTTCTGGCTATTTCCTTAGTGTGCCTTCTGTCCTCTCCACTGATCACCTATCCTAACTACAGTGGACCCCGAGTTTCGTAAACCCCGAAATCGTACAATTATGTAAGTATAATATTGTCAGTGCTTGGGGGAAAAGTGTATTTTTGGGGTCAAAATGGACTAACCTACGTGACTTTTTTTCCCTTTAAAGGGGAGAAAATTCGTTCGGTAATGACGCTTAAGCAGACTTCAGGAGTGAAGTTTTTATGAAA
The DNA here is from genome assembly GCA_009830355.1 of Cherax destructor. NCBI lineage: Eukaryota > Metazoa > Arthropoda > Malacostraca > Decapoda > Parastacidae > Cherax > Cherax destructor. The sequence goes on from WNWK01024724.1 coordinate 2,881, forward strand.
CTCGGGTGTCCACTGTCTATATCCCAGTGCCCAGAATTTGTTAATTTGGCCAATTTTACACTGTTTTAAACAAAATTCCAATATAAAAACAACCAATTTCATTTAAAAAAACAAGAGTCCAAAACAATCATTGTAAGCATTCCAGCCACTAAGCAACCTTCCCTCCATTCATTAATCATGTCCCCGCTCTCCTATATAACTCTTGCCCTCCTTTTAAAATATCACACACAAAAAAAATCAGTTTTTGCTATTTCTCAGAAAATAAACCATAACCAAGAATGTTTGGTCATGGTTTAGGACATCTCAAAAAAATTAAAGCAACCTAGAAAAAATAGATTATTTCTGCCATTTTGGGGACTACCTTTTCCCAAACCACTACTGGTCTGAAACCAATTAAAGTCATCTCCGCTTCACTAGACGTCTTCTCAACTATCGACTGGCACCAAGAAACAGATGCCCCAAGTCACTATTTTATAAAAACTCAAATACGGGTCAGAGTTACCTTTTTCCCATTATACCTTGCCTTAGACAGTACAGTGGACCCTCGGTTTTCGTTCACCCCCAAACTCGAACAATTATGTAAGTGTATTTTCGTAAGTGTTTTTGTAAGTGTTTTTTTGGGGGGTCTGAAATGATTAATCTAATTTACATTTGTCCTTATGGGAACAAATTCGTTCAGTAACGGCACTCGGAACAGCATTCTGGAAAGAATTTTCAGAAAAACCGAGGGTCCACTGTATTGTTCTTTATACTGTGTGCACACACTTCATGGACATGTTCTCTTGTGTCTAGGCCAAAATTTGCTGCTCACAGCATATTTGAAAAGCAGATTTACACGTTTTATGTAAATTCAGTGGCCTCTATCACAGACCTATGAAAGACAGTGAAAGAAATTAAAACCCTTTAAACTGTTTTTCTGATCAGGAATGATGCTACCCTTCCTCTCACCTTCTTGATTTATGCAGTAGCACCTGAGAAAAATTGTATCTATAACATTTAACTTGGTTTGTGTTAACTGTGAAAGAGAGCTATTATTTCTTCTTTTAATCTTGCATTTAAAGTGTTCTTTCACACTAATTTTATGGCTGTAAGTCACTGATCAAAATTTGCTGGAAATTTCATAGGGTATCAGGGTTATTGGATTATCTTAAAATGTAATTTAATTTTTAAATGTTCTTGCAAGACAGAGGAACCCCATGGAAATAGAAACATGGAGAATAGATTCGTCTTTATTTCAACCTCCAGCAAATTCTCTTCAACGGTACAAAGTCCAGGGTCACATCCCATGTAGTGAAGTTGCCACTTGCAGCCTAGGGGCGCCTGGGATATGACTGTAATGTTTCCTAAAGGCAATTTTGGGAATCCCACCTGGCTGGCTTCCACCAAAACTGTTAAATGTTGTGGTTGAGAGTCGAGTCAATTAGTGCATTTTTGTTTTTTGCATTTGAAACCACAGTCTGCTTTTTCTTTGGATGCAGCTTTCCCAAAGAATTTGTGATTTTGAGCACTTACTGTACATGGGGGGGGAAAAGGGAAATAGGGTTGACCATATTGTATGGATCTTTTTTGTTCAGTTAAACAAGCAAAATTTTCTGCTTAAAGGGACCACAAAAAAGGGCACAGTCTTTTAAAGGTATCTGATATACAACTAGCATCTATTGATAATGATTGCTTAATTTTTTTTTTTGGAAAAAAAAATTTCCCAATTAAAATTTAGTAAGTAATTGTTTTGATCACTTGATTTTGTTAACAGTGCCTTGATGAAAAGATTTCATGCAGCTGGAAGAGTTGTGATAACTTCTGTTGGCCTTCTGCATCACTAGTTGGATGTCCCAAATCCTGACTATGGGGGTAGAAGACACTGTGAAGAGTGATAGTGCTGCAGCCTGTAGTAAAAAAATGGGCCCCTTTTTTAGTTCATTCTTCCCCATCATGTTCATTGTATTTTTAAATAATAAACTTAAAAAACAGCTATTCATCATGTTGAAAAAGCACAATAGTAGTAGCAGTGACAACGCTGTGACAGGAAAAAAGGTAATTAAGATGAAGATAGACACAATATAACAATTCAAAAAAAGAATGAAACATCTCGAGGGATGCTTCTAATCTTATGAAGGGATCCAAGAAAGCTTTGCCTGTTGTATGAATGTCTATCACTAACTTTGGGTAACCTTGAATTATTTTAGTAAATTTTTTACATTATTTTGTGCCTGAGGTAAAACTGTTATATCATGATTTTAGTTGTGCTTGATAATGCCAAAAATATTCAGTCCTCATGCATTATCAGGCACACTATATGCAAGCTCTACTTCTGCAGCCCATGGTGCAGTAATAAGGCCCCTTTGAAGATTAATTACAAAAAATCCTTCCCTATCCCCATGCACCTTGAGTTACAGATCCCGAGGTTTCCCTCCAAAAATGCTCGAGGATTTTTAGAAAGCTTTAACATCTACTCAACCATTAAGAATACTGGAGTCATAGGTGAAGTCAAACAGGCAAACATGAAGAGCATTTGGATAAAACTGACATCTCACTTTGTACATAACTTCATAGGTTGGAAGAGGATACGAACGATGTGATGACAAACAAGCTTGACTTTCAGGTGGACTTAGATGCAGAGGCAGCATTGATACCAAAAAATGGCAGAGGAAAGATCTTTAAGCATGGATATCATTATTCTTTTAAAAAATTTAAATTTCCAAAGAATTTACTAATGCCCTTGATAACAAAGATTTTACTGTAAAAACGAAAACAAGTATCTGGCCTACTTCAGAAATATTTCTGAAGAAATCCCCAGTGCCACCAACCTCTAAAGCTGCTGAAACACCAGAGAAATTGCCAAGTCTCCTCAAGCAATTCCATCAAATTCTGCCTCTTCCTCTTCCTCAAATTAGTCATTCATATAATACTGTAAAGACATCACTTCCAGTGAACAACATGACACCAGCATTCAAGGCAATTAAACACTCTTTACATTATTGTACTGTATTTGATTCCTACCATGATATTTATTAACATGAATAGAACAGTATTGTTTTCTAATTTGTCCCTGAAGAGGAATCATTATGAAAAGAAAATTAATGGGAAAATATGCTTTCTTGACTGAGGTAGAAGGTAACCTCCATTTGTACTGTGTGTTACTAAGGAAAAATAAGTTTAAAAATCAAACGCTTGAGTTATAGCCTATTTTCATGTAAGCAATCTGTCATTAGTTGGGAACCTTCAGTTCTGTACGTGGTTATGTCTTCTCTTTCTCATATTTCAGCCTTTCTTCACATTTTTTTTCTAATGCTGAGAGTAATTTTGAAGCTCAACTTGGACATTTTCTAGCCTGTCTATTTTTTGTGCATTAAAAAAATCAAAAGTTCTGGTGGCAAGAAATTATTTTAAAAAATAATAAAAAAATATTGCAGAGCTTTTCAAATCTAATAAGGGTTTATCATAAGTCAAATGTAAGATCTTCTCATGGTGGTGTATCGAGAGAAGTACAGTGGACCCCGGTTATCGGCCATAATTCGTTCCAGAATGCTGTTCGAGTGTCGTTACCCAACGAATTTGTTCCCATAAGGAATACTGTAATGTAAATTAGATTAGTCCGTTTAGACCCCAAAACTATACTTACAAAAGCACTTACAAAAATACACTTATATAATTGTTCGAGTTGGGAGCAGTACAAAATCCGGGGTCCACTGTACAATAAAAATGTCCAGCACAGCTCAGTATGCAGTAAAAACCTTTAAAAAAAAATGTTAATTTTTTTTTACAGAAAATAGTACCCTCCCCAAAAAAATTTCTTAAGAAAATGCACATGAACCAGTTCTATATTAATAATAATAATAATAATAATAATAATACTTTATTGAGACATGGTACAATGATACATGGTAGACAAGATACATAGTTATTAATGAGATGTACATGCCAAAGCCCTAATATGCTGTGCACGGGCATTCTTAGGACTACTTAATTCTAGACTACATGGTAAAAGTTGTGGTTGATAATTTATAAAATAAGTATAATTACGTATCTAAGTTATAAAGTTTGAATATAAGTTGAACATATCAATTAATTGTAGCAATGCAACTAATTGAGTGAGATAACAATTTAAACAATTAATTGCATTAATTACAGTTTACGTGGTCATTATAATGTAAATGTTATGGAAATAGTTAGCTTAGTATGTATTATTCATAACAGGTTTTACATTTAAGTGATTAGTCAGGTTTTTACATTAAGTGATTATTCTACTTGTTGGGAATGTTTGATATTGAGCATTTAGCTTTGGGTGAGAAGGTGGTTTTTAGCATCGTTTTGAATTGGGGTACAGGCAGGGGTTTCTTTGGCAATGACAGGTAATGAATTCCAAATTTTCGTGCCTTTTATATGCATTGAGTTTTTACATAGTGTTAGATGGACACGGGGAACATCGGAGTGATCTGTGTCTAGTGTTGTGGTCATGTGTCCTGTTAAAATTGGTAAGGAGAAGTTTGAGTGGTGGGTTAATATTTGCATAGTGTTTTCTATGTATGTAATAGGCACAGTAAAAAGTATGGATGTCTTGTATGGTGAGTAAGTTTAGGTTTTTGAATATTGGTGGAGTATGTTGTCTGGAGTGTGAATTTGTTATCATTCTAACTGCTGCCTTTTGTTGTGTTATTAGTGGTCTGAGATGAGTTATTGATGTAGAGCCCCATGCGCAGATTCCATAGGTGAGGTAGGGTAAATGAGTGAGTGATATAGGGTAAGGAGAGCTGGTTGTGGAACATAGTACCGTATCTTGGATAGTATTCCCACGGTCTTTGAGACTTTCTTGGAAATTTGTTGTATATGTGTAGGAAAGGTTGGAGGGAGGGGTAAAAGAAGTTTTGTGTGCGAGGGCTTGGACTTCCAGCAAGCATGTGTGAGCGTATTTGATAGGAGTGAATGGAGACAAATGGTTTTAATACTTGACGTGCTGTTGGAGTGTGAGCAAAGTAACATTTATGAAGGATTCAGGAAACCGGCAGGCCGGACTTGAGTCCTGGAGATGGGAAGTACAGTGTCTGCACTCTGAAGGAGGGTGTTAATGTTGCAGTCTTATAACTGTAGTGTAAAGCACCCCTCTGGCAAGACAGTGATGGAGTGAATGATGATGAAAGTGTTTCTTTTCGGCCACCCTGCCTTGGTGGGAATTGGCGATGTGTTAATAAAAAAAAAAAATGTGTCTGAAATTTGAGGCCACTGTCAAGATGGATTCCTAAGAATTTTCCCTCTGTGAGTTTTGTGATATTGGACCCGTTTATCATTATGTTAAGTGGTGCGTTTGTAGCTCTGTTCCCAAACTGGATAAAAAAGGTTTTATCAATATTGAGAGTAAGTTTGTTGGTCATCATCCAGGTAGATATTTTCTGCAATTCAGTATTTGCAGTGTTGGCTATTATGTCTGGGCTTGGGTGCGAGAAAACGTATGTAGTGTCATCTGCAAAAAGTATGGGTTTGAGTAGTTGAGAGGCATTTGGTAGGTCGTTAATGTAAATGAGAAAGAGTAGTGGGCCAAGAACACTTCCCTGTGGGACACCTACGGTAATAGTTTGTGCGGTGGAGCTAGCTTCATTTGTGTACACATATTGGTTTCTGTTGCTAAGGTATGATTTTAGGTAGTTGAGGGAGTGTCCTCTTATACCATAGTGTGATAATTTTAGGTGTAACAGATCATGGTCAACTGTATCAAAAGCTTTACGTAAATCAATGAAGATTCCCACTGGGATTTCTTTTTTCTCAAGGGCGGTGTAAATTATTTCTAACATGTGTATAATTATCTAACTCATAGTTGATGCAGATTGTGGCAAACTTGTGAAATACACATAATATTTATTTAGGGTTAAATTACTGAATCAAATACTGAACTTACTACATATATATAAAAAATAATAAGTCTCTAAACCTTTTTTTTTAACAAATGGAGTATCTCCCACTGAGGTAGGGTGACCCCAAAACAAACACTTTCACCATCATTCTCACATAATCACTGTCTTTGCAGAGGCACTCACATATGACAGTTCAGATGTCACTCCAAACAGCCAATATCCCAAACCCTCCTTTAAAAAGTGCAGGTATTGTACTTCCCACTTCCAGGACTCAAGTCCAGCTAACCAGTTTCCCTGAATCCCTTCACAAAATATTACCCTGCTCACACTCCAACAGATCGTCAAGTCCCAAAAACCATTCATCTCCATTCACTCCAATCTAACATGCTCACAGTGCCTGCTGTATGTCCAAGCCCATTGTACACAAAATCTCTCTTACCCCCCATCCTTTTCTAGAATAACCCCTACCCTCCACTACAGATTTATACACCCTCCAAGTCTTCCTAAAACCAAGTCAAGTCCCAAAAACCATTCATCTCCATTCACTCCAATCTAACATGCTCACAGTGCCTGCTGTATGTCCAAGCCCATTGTACACAAAATCTCTCTTACCCCCCCATCCTTTTCTAGAATAACCCCTACCCCTCCACTACAGATTTATACACCCTCCAAGTCTTCCTATTTTGCTCCATCCTCTGTAAATGACCAAACCACCTCAACAACCCCTCCTCAGCCCTCTGAATAATACTTTTAGTAACTCCACACCTCTTCCTAATTTCCACACTACGAATTCTCTGCATAATATTTACACCACACATTGCCCTTAGACATGACATCTCCACTGCCTCCAGCCTCCAGCCTCCTCCTCACTGCAGCATTTACAAACCATGCTTCACACCCATATAAGAGTGCTGATACCACTATATTCTCATACATTCCCTTCTTTGCCTCCATGGATAGATAACATTCTTTGTCTCTACAGATACCTCAATGCACCTCCTACCTTTTTTCCTTCATCAATTCTATGATTTACCTTGTCCTTCATAAACCCATCCGCTGACAAGTCAACTCCCAAATATCTGAACACATTCACTTCTTCCAAACTCCCTCCCTCCAATGTGATATCCAGTTATTCTTTACGTAACTGGTTTGATACCCTCATCACCTTACTTTTATCTATGTTCACTTTCAAAATGATGAATGTCTCAAAATGAAGAATGTCTCAACTCTTGAGGAGATAATACAATACTGACTCATCCTCTATAACTTAAGAGGCTCAAAAGATCAGCTTTTTAAATTTTATTTTGATTCTGTCTCATGAAGGTCTTGACAAGAAGAACTCTCTCCATAAGCTTAACCCTTTGAGGGTCGGTCCCGTACTAGTACGTCAGTGCAGCCAGGGTCGGTCACGTACTTGTACGCCTAAATTCTAGTGCCTTCAAATCTGGTGGAAGAAAGCTGGTAGGCCTACATATGAAAGAATGGGTCTGCATGGTCAGTGTGCGCAGTATAAAAATCCTGAAGCACGCAGTGCATAATGAGAGAAAAAAAACTCTGACCATTTTTTTTATTTAAAACAGCGACTTTCGGGTGTATTTCCGTATGGTATTTATGGTTGTATTCTGTTTTTTTTGGTCTCATTCGATAGAATGGAAGATATACTATAGATATGGTGATGATTTTGATTGTTTTTACGATGACTAGTACCTTGAAACTGAGCGCAAAGTAGAGAAAATGTTCGATTTTTGTCGATGTTCAAGAGTAAACAAATCACACCATGCGTCCAATACACATCAACTGGCGAGTCTAATATTCTTGCACAAGTGCAATGATATTATTTATACCATTTTTACAATGATGCAGTTGTATGCATAACAGTAAATCTTCTATTTTTTGTGAGAATAAAAATTCAAAATCGAAAGCAAAAGTAATGTAAAAGGCGCCTGATGACGTGACTAATGAACAGAAAAGATGTTATTTTAGTGCCAGGAATGTCTGCATTGTTTATTCTGGACCCTATTTTGAAATTGGCATCGTTTGAATTTTGTGTGAAATTGGCCAAATTGCCATTTTCTGACCACTATTTTGCTTAGTTGCAACTGGTAAATAGACGGTTTCTTGTACTCAATCGATAGAAGAAATGGAGTTCTAGCGAAATAGCTATAATTTTAGTAGACTGAAACATTGGAATTTGCTGAAAATAGGGCTCAAATTGGGCGAAATCACCGACGCGTAAATGTCATCGATACCGCTAACTTCGCAAGAGCATAACTCCGTTAGTTTTCCATCAAATTTCATAATTTGTGAGCGTTATGATCGGAAAAAGATTCTCTTATCATTTCATAAGATAATTTATTTTTCTAAATTTCGACCCTGAGAACAGTTTGGGAGAGCCTCTCTTGACCTCAAAGGGTTAATTTAGGAAGATGTCCATGCATCATAAAACCGTGAAACTTACTGAAAACATTCCAATTTCTGGGCCATTGCTCACGTAAGGCTTAGATGTTTTAAGAAAGAATTGATTCTAGGTAGGGATTGTGGCCAAGAACGAGTTTAGGCGTATCATAAATCTTGATGCGATGGTAATCTTGATGGTATTGGTATTGATGTGGCCTAAATCTGGAGATCAGATCGGTGAGTTTGAAGTAATTTGGGAAAATTATGGTGTTGGTGGGATCAGAAGGGATAGTATCACTAAAATTGGTACAGGGCCCACAACTGAGTAAAAATGGTTCAAGAAAAACAATGAATATCCATTTAAGGACATAGAAAACATTTAAATTTGTTAAGCTTTATGGACTGAATTTGAAATCTGTTGCAGGCACAGTTAGGCAAGTAAATGAAAATTTTGTCTTTCAGGGGAAGTGGAACAGAGCTCTCAATTCTATGTAAAAGGTCCAGTGCCGTGGTCCTAGTGGCATTAAAAGAAAAAGGGAATTATTATTATTATAATCAAATAGAAGCGCTAAACCACAGGGGTTATACAGCGCTGCAGGTTATTGTAGGATGCAGGGAGAGTGAGTTGTAAGAGGGAGATGGACGAATAGTAGGGTATGGAGTGCTAGATGACGGTGGGTAGTGCAGGGGTGGAGGGTAGCAAGAGATCGAGGTAGAAGGGACTGAGGGAGGTGCTAGAGGTATAATCTTCAGAGTTTGTGTAGTAAGTCAGTTTCTGTCAAAAAGTCAACAAGAGAGTCAGGATTAAAGGAGGGTCCATCTGCAAGAAGGGAAGGTAAAGAAAGGGCCGCAGAGCGAAGACGTCGTTGGAGGTAAATTCTGCGTGCTCGTTGATAGAGTGGGCAGTCCAACAGGATATGTCGAACAGACACTGGAACCTGACAATGCTCACAGAGAGGGGCAGGGAGCCTCTCCATGAGATAGCCGTGAGTAAGACGAGTGTGGCCGATGCGAAGACGGGAGAGAGTAGTCTCCCAACCTCGACATTGGTGACAAGAAGAAGGCCAGAAACCTATAACCGGTTCATTAGAATGAAGTTTGTTATTCAGCAGGTCAGACCAGCGTTGTTGCCAACGTGTGCGAAGGTGGGTAGCAATGACCGCAAAATAGTCCGTGAAAGGAACACCTCTATATGAAACTGGAAGGTCATGTACTGCTGACCGCGCAGCAGTGTCTGCCTGTTCATTGCCCTGTACGTCAACATGACCAGGGACCCAACAAAAAACAATATCTTTATGCTTGCTAAAGATACGGCGTAACCAAAGGTGGATACGAAGAACTAGGGGGTGAGGTGTATAAATTTTACGGATAGCCTGTAAAGCACTAAGGGAGTCTGAAACGACCACAAATGGTGACTCAGGCATAGATGCAATACGGATAAGTGCCACAAGAATGGCATACAATTCAGCCGTAAATATGCTAGCCGAGGGTAACAGATGCCCTCGTACAATGCTGTCCGGAAACACTGCTGCGAATCCGACGCCATCAGATGACTTTGAACCATCGGTGTATACTGCGATGGCATGGGAATGAGAACGGAAGTGGTCTAGAAAGAAAGAGCGAGAAGCCGCGTAGGTAGTTGGGCTTTCGCGAAGGTAGAGGAATAGAACAGACACGGACAGCAGGAACTTCCCAAGGGGGTAGGGGAAAGGGAGATGTCACATGAACATATAGAGGTGGGAGCTGAAGGGAAGACACGAGTGAATGTAGACGAAGAGAAAAGGGACGAAGTAAGCAGGGGCGACGAACAAATAAAGAGCGCCTACTAACATCTGTAAAAATCCTATACATGGAGGGATTGCGGAGGTCATGAGAGCGAACATAATAGCGAATGCAATGTGCATCTCGACGATCGGAAAGGATGGAATGTTCGCTTCTACATAGAGGCTCTCAACCGGGGAAGAACGAAAAGCACCAAGGCATAAGCGTAATCCCTGGTGATGGATGGGATTAAGGCTGGAAAGAGTGGCAGGAGAAGCTGCCGAATATATCTGGTCACCATAATCGAGTTTCGATAAAATTAGGGCCGAATGTAGGCGAAGGAGAGTTCTACGATCAGCCCCCCATGAAAGATGTGCGAGGGTTTTAAAGAGGTTCAGCCGGCTATGACAAGTCGCCTTCAGAGAGGTTATGTGAGGTTTCCAGGACAATCTGCGGTCAAACAGGAGGCCGAGAAACCTGACTATCACGTTCTGGGATACGTGAGCCGTATAGGTACAATGGATGATCAGAGACCACTGAACGTCTAGTGAACGTAATTTGATGAGTTTTGCCACTAGAAAATTTAAACCCGTGAGTGGTGGCCCAATCAGAAATCTGGTTGATGGCATGCTGGAGGGAAACTGCAATGAGGTGACAGTCAGCACCTGCACAAGCTATAGCAAAGTCATCCACATAGAGCGATGACCAAATATTGGATGGGAGAACAGATGCCAGATTATTTATAGCAAGCAGAAAGAGTGTTGTGCTCAGAACACATCCCTGGGGGACACCTTCAGCTTGGACAAATTCCGGGAGAGTTCATTACAAACCCCGGGACCCGGAAATGTCTGTCAGTTAAGAAGGCCTTAAGAAAGAATGGTAGGTTGCCTCGGAGGCCTAAGGAGTGGGCCTGGGCCAAGATATTATATCTCCAAGTTGTGTCATAAGCCTTCTCAAGGTCGAAAAAGATAGCGATAACTGAATGGTTATTCGCAAAGGCATTACGAATATACGTATCCAAGCGCAGCAAGGGGTCAATGGCAGAACGGCCCTTACGGAAGCCATATTGACTAGGGAGAGACTATTGTGAGTCTCTAAATACCATATCAAACGTCTATTAACTAGACGTTCCATCACCTTGCAAATTGCACTGGTAAGAGCGATGGGACGGTAGTGAGAGGAATCACGTCCCGTAGTACCTGGTTTTCGAAAAGGAGAACAATAGCAGACTTCCACAGCTGGGGAAGAACTCCTTGCGACCATATGAGATTAAAGAGTCGTAAGAGGACAGTAAGAGCAGACTGATGTAAATGCTGCAGCATACGAATATGTATGCCGTCTGGCCCAGCTGCCGATGATCGGCAAGCAGAGAGTGTTGCCTCCAGTTCTTGAAGGGTAAAAGGCACATTATACGATTCTTCTCTAAGAGAAGAAAAATCTAAGGACTTTAACTCGCTGGCAGACTTAGAAGAAAGGAACGAGGGGCATAGATGTAGACCCTGAGAAATGCGGACGAGATGATTACCAATTTCAGTGGCAACGGCAAGAGGGTGTGCTATATCGACACCAGCAACCTGAAGAACAGGAGCCGGGTCAGGGGAGAATTTTCCACTCAATTTCCGCACTTTCTTCCAGACTGCACTCATCGAGGAAGCCGAAGTGACAGTAGAAACGTAATCTCGCCAGCAAGTGCGTTTAGCATCACGTATGACACGGCGAGCAATAGCTCTCTTCTGCTTGAAATCAAGGAGTCTCTCTGTGGTTCTGTTATACCGATACCCGGCCCATGCAGCTCGTTTCAAACGCACTGCCCGAGCACAAGTAGGAGACCACCAAGGCACGCACTTCTGAGGATGCTTGCCCGAGGTTTGGGGAATAGAATGTGAAGCCGCTGTGAAGATGGAGGACGAAAAGAGATGTAAAACCTCATCAATGGAGGACGAGGTAGGAACCTCATGAAAGGCAGTAAGATGTGCGTAAAGGTCCCATTTCGCCCGGTCAAATTGCCAGCGTGGGCTATGAGGAGGTGGAGAAAACAGAGGGGACTTTAGGATAATTGGGAAATGATCGCTGTCATGTAAGTCCGGGAGGACAGACCAGGTGAAGTCAAGGACAGTTGATGAAGAGCAGATGGAAAGATCGATGCAGGAGAAAGAATGAGTTCGGGATCAAAATGGGTAGGAGTACCCGTATTTAAAACATGGAGGGAAGAGAAGCAAGAAATGCCTCCAACTGAATGCCACGGGAGTCACAGTGCGACCCTCCCCAGAGAAAGTGGTGCGCGTTAAAATCGCCAAGTAATAGAAGGGGTGGCGGTAAGGAAGAAACCAGAAAATCAACATCTGGGATAGACAATGCCCGCGAAGGGAGAGATATAAAGAACAGAGTGTATACCACTTATTCAAGTGGATACGGGCTGCTGTGTAATGTAAGGAAGAAGGGACATAGAGCTGACGGTATGGAACACCAGTGCGTATAAGGAGAGCACTTTCGTTAAAGGTTCCATCGGAAAAGGATCCTGATGAATATAACAAATTATAGCCTGAAAAGGGCCTGATAACAGTGGATTGTAATTTGGGTTCTTGCAAACAGACCCCAATAGGGGAAAACTGGAAGAGCAACACCTGAAGCTCACCCCTGTTACCCTGAGGCCTCGGATATTCCACTGCAAATAAGCCATGATTTATGGAGAAAAAGATAGAAGTGGTAGTGAGAGGAAGCTATGGACTAGGGTTAGAAAAGTCCACGTGTGGAGGCAGCGGAAGACCTGTAATCAGAGAGGGAGGAGGACGTTGTGAAGGAAGGGGGGGTTGAGACGAAGAAAAGAGATGAGGATCCTCAGATGGAGTAGTGTCCATCATCGGCCCAGTCTCTGAAATATATTCTGCAATAGCTTCCAGTGTTTCGGAAGTCAAAGATGCAGAATGGGAGACTACATTAGAAATGGAAGAAACTATCGGGGGGGTCTATAGACTGTACTAAAGTAGAGGACGAGGAGGTAGAAGAGGAAAATGTCGTATGGACTTGGGAGGGGATGAAGGTAGTGTATGAGGAGGAGGATGAACCTCCACACACGTTACAGAAGTAGTCGGAGGCGAAGAACCTGGCAATAGGGATTTTTTGCCGGGCTTATAAGAGGGGGGGCGCTGAGGTTTAGGTGTAGGACGAGGACGTGTAGACTCAGAACTGTGCGAGTGAATAGAGGAAGGAGTGTGGATAGTATGGGAAGCCGAGGTAGGGACCTCGGAGCCAAGAACATCAAAAGGATTCGAGACGGGTGACGGAGGATGAGGCGACCACAGAGGAAGCCGTGGAAGTTGGGACCCCAGAAGCGGGGCGACGTTTAGCAATGCGAGAATAAGAAATACGGGGAAGTTTCCCTTGAAGGCGAAGATGAGAGACAGCCATAGCATAGGAGAAGCCTTCCGCCTCTTTGAGACAACGGATTCCCCGCTCATTCAGGTAAACCTGACAACGGCGAGAATATGAAGGATGTGCCTCATGACAGTTAAGGCAAGAGGGAGGTAGTGTACAAGAAGAACTGGCATGGTCGTCAGCACCACAGACTGGGCATTCGGCCATGGACCTGCAATATTTTGCTGGATGACCAAAACGCCAGCAGTTTCTACACTGCTGCGGTGTATGGGTCACCTTTCGAACTTGTAAACGTTGACCTGCGATGTAGACCGAAGGTGGCAGTTCTCGGCAGTCAAACGTTAAACGAGCTATATTGGAAGGATAACGTCTTCGCTTATTGGCTGGGAGGACAAAAGTGTCAACTTTAAGGATAGTAAGTTCTTGGAGCTCAAGCTGCTCGAAAATGTCATCACCACATGTCTGGAAATTCCGTTGGACAATGGTGTGGGGCAAAATGACAGAACCACAACAAGAATTGAGGGAATGGTGCTTGTCAATAGTAACAGGTGTAGTGTCAATGGTCGTAAGAAGAGAAAGATCGCGAGCTTGGCCAGCATTCTGGACCGTGATGATGCGAGTGCCGCTCTTGAGAGCGTGAAATGAGATGTCTTTACCAACATGGCGTAGCAGAGCTTTACCAATACTATGGTCTGAAAGATAGGTATTAGGAGAAGTCGGTCGCAGAGTAAAAAACTTCGTCCATTGAGTAGTTTGAAACAGAGTTTAAGGGGAGTGCGTGACGAGCTGGTCGTTTCTGCGATGAACGAGAAGGGAGTGTCGAATCGTCATGTGTGGGTATTGGTCGTTTTTGTGTGGGACCAGGGGTGGTCCGATGGGAGACGGGCGAGCGATTCGAAAATTGCCGCACCGTCGAGGGAGAAGCCGGAAGCAAGGTCAGAGAAGAGCGAAGGTCAGACGTATCGAAAGGGCCAGTCGGGTCCCTGGTACCTGAAGCAGGTGACGAACCGGCACCAGCAAGAGGTACAGGGGCATGAGAGGTGTACAAAGAGTTGTCCGTTAACGAGGCAGGGTCAGTACTGGGTGCGGTATCAGGAAGGGGCCCGGGGGTAGTGGGTTCATGGATTGGGTCAGCCATGGTTAGGTTACTTCTTTCTTTTTATTTTTAAGAAAAAAAAAGAAAAAAAAGAAAATAAAAATAAAAAAGAATAAAAAAAGGGGGGAACGTGGAGGAATAGGTCCTAGGAGGAATGAAAGGGAGCGCAAATCCCCCTCCGTGCCCAAGAGGACCTCAACACCGCAAGTAGTGCAGATGCTGCATGGAACCCGTGCCATACCCTACCCTTCATGCCAGTAAACCAGCAATCCGGGATAGCAACCTCACATCCACCGAGCCATCTCGGCGGACAAAAGAGAGGGTGGCCGGATATCCGCCACAAAGCATACCGCCTTCGGCCACCACCCCGGAATCCGAAAGGTGGCCTCCAGAGATACACCCGTCGCCCGAAAGATACCCAAAGCCACCCTCCGGGTGACCGGAGAGGGATCGGGACATCCCCAGGCGATCCAGATTCCACGGCAAACTACACCACCGCCAAGGACCTCAACGGAATGGGATGGACTACGATACCCTTCCCCCTACCTAGGAACTAGAATGCCTGAGGAGAGAAGCTCCCAGGGTAAAACTGGGAAGGAAATAAGGGAGGGATGAGGAGGAGGAGGAGGAGGAAAGGGAAAAGGGAGGATGGGGAAGATGGGAAAAGGGAGGGGGGATTGGGGGGTAATTAGGTTCGGTCTGAGGAAGAAGACCAAGAGGTCCAATTCCTCAGACCGATAGCCTCTTTACCACGACAAGGAGCCCCCCTTAAAGAGGGGCTTTTGCAAAGTCTGTGTATATAACATCTGCATTCTGTTTGTCTTCTAGAGCATCCAGAACCTTGTCGCAGTGGTCCAGTAGTTGGGACAGACAGGAGCGACCTGCTCTAAACCCATGCTGCCCTGGGTTGTGTAATTGATGGGTATCTCGACGAGTGGCAATCTTGCTTCTTAGAACCCTTTCAAAGATTTTTATGATATGGGATGTTAGCACTACTGGTCTGTAGTTCTTTGCTATTGCTTTACTGCCCCCTTTGTGGAGTGGGGCTATGTCTGTTGTTTTTAGTAACTCTCCATAGGATGTTAAAAGCACGTGATAGGGGTTTCTTGCAGTTCTTGATGAACACGGAGTTCCACGAGTCTGGGCCTGGAGTGGAGCGCATGGGCATGTCATTTATTGCCTTTTCAAAGTCATTTGGCATTAGGGTAATGTCAGATAGGCATGTGTCTGCCAAGTTCTGTGGCACTCTCGTAAAAAATTCATTTAGGTCTTCGACTTTCAGTCTGGTTAGCGGCTCGCTAAAAACCGACTCATACTGGGACTTTAGTAACTCACTCATTTCCTTGCTGTCATCTGTGTAGGACCCATCCTGTTTAAGTAGGGGCCCAATACTGGATGTTGTTCTAGACTTTGATTTGGCATAAGAAAAGAAATACTTTGGGTTTCTTTCAATTTCATTTATGGCTTTTAGTTCTTCCCACGTTTCTTGATTCCTGTAAGATTCCTTTAGTTTTAATTCGATGTTTGCTATTTCTCTGACCAGTGTGTCCCTACATATTTCAGATATATTGGCCTCTTGTAGCCGCTCCGTTATTCTTTGCCTTCGCCTGTATAAAGAGCGCCTCTCTCTTTCTAGTTTACATCTTCTACTCCTTTTCCTTAAGGGAATTTGCCTTGAGCAAACCTCAAATGCCACAGAGTTAATTTGTTCTAGACATAGGTTAGGATCCGTGATGCTATCGATATAGGTTCCGTAGACTGGTTTAAGTCCTATCTTAACAGGAAACAAATTGTCAAAATCAACAAAACAGAATCAGAACCCCTGCCGATAGCATGTGGAGTTCCCCAAGGTAGTATTCTGGGTCCCTTATTATTCCTATGTTATGTAAATGACATGCCCATCAGTGTCAAGTGCAAACTCCTCGTGTATGCAGATGACAGTGCTCTGTTAGTGTCAGGTAAAGACCCACAAGATATAGCTAATGTAATAACACTGGAACTGGAGTCCTGCAGCAAATGGTTAGTAGACAATAAACTATCGTTACACCTTGGGAAAATGGAAGCCATACTCTTCGGCACGAAACAAACTGAGAAGGGTAAATAATTTTAATGTCCGGTGTAATGAGGAACCCATCACTTCAGTTTCCTCTGGGAATCCCCTTTGACCCATGCATGTCAGGAGAATTGATAGGGAACAGTGTAGTAAAGAAAGCAAATGCCAGACTAAAGTTCCTCTACAGACAAGCACAGTGTCTACCTACTGAGGCTTGCAGGACCCTATGTCTAGCCCCTATACAATGTCATATGGATTACGCTTGCTCTTCATGGAACTCTGCCTTGACCAAAAACAACTGAAAGATAGACTGCAAATCACCCAGAACAAAATGGTAAGATTCATCCTGAATAAACTTACTTACTAGCTTTACACACCCCTCAAGGGAAGTTCTTTGACACTGGTGAGGGGCTCTTGATCTGGGATATTGGATCTGTGCTCCAGTTCCCTAAATTGAGCCTGAATTTCCTTCCATCTCCCCCCCCCCACATGCTCTGTATAATCCTATGGGTTTAGCGCTCCCCTATGATCATAATATAATTCTAAAAAAACGGGTATAAAGAAATTAGATCAAGTAGAAATGACCCAAAATGGATGAATAATAGGCTCAAATATCTTTTAGGGCAGAAGAAAGGAATTTATAGGCGCATAAATAGAGGTGAGGGTCATCTTATAAATCAGTATAGTATATTGACATTAAGAGGGACGTTAAAAAGGGTATAAGAAAAGCTAAACGGGACTATGAAATTAAAG
The DNA here is from genome assembly GCA_009830355.1 of Cherax destructor. Taxonomy (NCBI): domain Eukaryota; kingdom Metazoa; phylum Arthropoda; class Malacostraca; order Decapoda; family Parastacidae; genus Cherax; species Cherax destructor. The sequence goes on from WNWK01024724.1 coordinate 20,162, forward strand.
TTGCTAGGGATTCAAAAACCCAAAAAGTTTTTTCCAGGTTTACAGAACAAAAGTTAGGGATAAGATAGGTCCCCTTAAAAATAACTCTGGGCATCTTACTGACAAGGAGAATATGTGCTCTATTTTTAATAATGATTTTCTCTCGGTTTTCACAAAGGAAGACACTAATAATATCGTAGTAATTAATTTTTATAGTGGCCCTGAAGAAGATAAATTATGTAATATCACAGCTTTTTGCAAGGGTTCTTAAGGAATGCAAAATGGAACTCTGTGAACCAATATCTAATATTTTTTATTTATCTCTTCAAACAGGTGTAGTGTCTGATATGTGGAAGATGGCTAATGTAATTCCTATTTTTAAAGCAGGGGACAAGTCACTACCGTTAAATTACCGCAATATAAGCCTAACCTCAATTTTAGGCAAATTACTAGAGTCAATTATAGCTGATATTATTAGAAGCCATCTAGATAACCATAATTTGATTAATGATACTCAGCATGGATTCACGAGGGGCCGTTCCTGCCTATCTAATTTATTAACCTTCTTTAGTAAAGCTTTTGAGGCTGTTGATCACGATAAAGAATTCGACATTGTTTATTTAGATTTTAGTAAGGCATTTAATAGAATACCACACCAGAGACTGTTAGAGAAAGTGGCAGCTCATGGCATTGGGGGAAAAGTGCTGTCATGGATCAAGTCATGGCTCACCAATAGGAAGCAGTGTGCATAAATGGGGTTAAATCTGATTGGGGATCTGTAACAAGTAGTGTTCCACAGGGATCAGTCTTAGGCCCGTTGTTGTTTATAATATATATCAATGACCTTGATGAGGGAATTACTAGTGATATGAGCAAATTCGCCGATGACACAAAGATAGGTAGGATAATTGATTTAAACGTAGATGTCAGGGAACTTCAGGAGGATTTAGACAAACTCAATTCCTGGTCAGAAAAGTGGCAGATGCAGTTCAATGTAGATAAATGCAAGGTTCTAAAGCTCGGGAGTGTCCATAACCCTAGCACTTATAATTTAAATAACGTAGAACTTAGCCATACAGATTGCGAAAAAGACTTGGGGGTTATGGTAAGCAGCAACCTTAAACCAAGTCTGCAATGCCTAAGCATACGTAATAAGGCAAACAGATTACTGGGATTTATATCAAGAAGTGTAAGTAACAGAAGTCCAGAGGTTATATTACAGCTTTATACATCGTTAGTAAGGCCTCACCTAGATTACGCAGCTCAATTCTGGTCTCCATATTACAGAATGGATATTAATTCGTTAGAAAACATTCAGCGTAGAATGACAAAGTTAATTCATAGCATTAGAAATCTTCCGTATGAAGAAAGATTGAAGACCCTTAAATTACATTCACTTGTAAGACGAAGAATGAGGGGACATGATCGAGGTATATAAGTGGAAGATGGGTATTAATAAGGGGGATATAAATAAGGTCTTGAGGATATCTCTCCAAGAGAGAACTTGCAATAATGGATTCAAATTGGATAAGTTTAGATTTAGAAAGGATATAGGAAAATATTGGTTTGGAAATAGGGTAGTTGATGAGTGGAACAGTCTGCCTAGTAGGGTTATTGAAGCTAGGACCTTGGGGTAGTTTCAAATTTAGGTTGGATGCAGTTCAATGTAGATAAATGCAAGGTTCAGAAACTCGGGAGTGTCCATAACCCAAGCACTTATAAGTTAAATAATGTAGAACTTAGCCATACAGATTGCGAAAAGGACTTGGGGGTTATGGTAAGCAGAAACCTTAAACCAAGACAGCAATGCCTAAGCGTACGTAATAAGGCAAACAGATTACTGGGATTTATATCAAGAAGTGTAAGCAACAGAAGTCCAGAGGTTATATTACAGCTTTATACATCGTTAGTAACGCCTCACCTAGATTACGCAGCTCAGTTCTGGTCTCCATATTACAGAATGGATATTAATTCGTTAGAAAACATTCAGCGTAGAATGACTAAATTAATACATAGCATTAGAAATCTTCCATATGAAGAAAGATTGAAGACTCTAAAATTACATTCACTTGTAAGACGAAGAATGAGGGGAGACATGATCGAGGTATACAAGTGGAAAATGGGTATTAACAAAGGGGATATAAATAAGGTCTTGAGTATATCTCTCCAGGAGAGAACCCGCAATAATGGATTCAAATTAGATAAGTTTAGATTTAGAAAGGATATAGGAAAGTATTGGTTTGGAAATAGGGTAGTTGATGAGTGGAACAGTCTACCTAGTAGGGTTATTGAAGCTAGGACCTTGGGTAGTTTCAAATTTAGGTTGGATAAATTCATGAGTGAGAGGGGTTGGATTTGAGTGGGACTCGCATATGAGTTAATTGAATCATCAAAGCTTATTTATTGGGTAGAATTGAAAATTAGGTTGGGCAATTATTGTTAGTGGGATAGATTGTGAAGGACCTGCCTAGTATGGGCCAACAGGCCTGCTGCAGTGTTTCTCCTTTCTTATGTTAATACAGCTTTACACACTATTATTCACTATATTTATTGTTAAGTGGAAAGCGCTAAACCCGCTGGGGTTACCACCTAATGTCATAAATTAAAATATTTTTTTTATTACATGTAGTTTATATGTAATAAAAAATTATTAGGCACAAAGGAGAGCCACTAGTATGGGAGCCACTAGTATGGGAGCCCCTAGTATGGAAGCCCCTAGTATGGGAGCCACTAGTATGGGAGCCCCTAGTATGGGAGCCACTAGTATGGGAGCCACTAGTATGGGAGCCACTAGTATGGGAGCCACTAGTATGGGAGCCACTAGTATGGGGCCACTAGTATGGAGCCACTAGTATGGGAGCCACTAGTATGGGAGCCACTAGTATGGGAGCCACTAGTATGGGAGCCACTAGTATGGGAGCCACTAGTATGGGAGCCACTAGTATGGGAGCCACTAGTATGGGAGCCACTAGTATGGGAGCCACTAGTATGGGAGCCACTAGTATGGGAGCCACTAGTATGGGAGCCACTAGTATGGGAGCCACTAGTATGCGATGCACATCGTGTCAAGAGCTGATCACCGGCACCAAGGAACCTCCCTCGACTTGTTTAAACACGTGTCAACGGGTGTGTAAATTATACTATACAATCAATAGAGTGTATACACAATTTCTTCACGCATACTATACATTTTATTTAATAGCATTACCACTAAATACGCGTGTTTATTGCTCTTGTAATAGTTAGCCACCTTCAAGTTATCCTCGTATGTATTTTTTTAAATTGATTCCATGAAAAATTCCGTTCTTACAATGATTTAGAATGATGGAAGCTTAGGTGTATTATAACGAAGATTTCTAAGGTTAAATCGGTTTTGGTCAATGTCAAGCACAGCTGTCTGCTTATTTTCATCATATAAAAATCTCCAACAATAAGTGGACTATGCAACGTAGTTCTATTTTGGGTAAAAATTACAACTTTTTCTTTTTAAGAGAACTTGAGGTAATGCGACTTAACCTACATTATTATTATTATTATAATCAAATAGAAGCGCTAAACCACAGGGGTTATACAGCGACTTAACCTACAGGTATACTCATTTCCATGTTAGCTTTGCAGAGTTTAATATGAATTATCAAAACATTTTTTTACCCCCATGGGTTTAAGACGTCCACACTGTAGCACCACAATGGAAATAAAGTCACTCTGACCTTTGGGGTATCATAGGCAATTTACACACGTTAATTATCATGGGGGAGCGCTAAACCCGTATTATAATAAAAATAAGCACTAAACCCGTAGGGATTATACAGCGCCTGTGGGGGGGGTGAAGGGATGGAAGGTATTCCGGCTTAATTCAGGGAACTGGAGCACAGATCCAATTCCCTAGATCAAGAGCCCCTCACCAGCATCAAGGATGTACCTTGAGGGTACACACCTTAAACTATGTATGATAATTGTACGTAACCCAATTAACTTGAGAATTTATATAATATTTAAGCTGAAATCGAAGCAGCTAGACGATATTGATCTTAATTTTATAGTTGTTAATGTTAACTTTTATTGCTTTAAAAGGCAGTATGGTTAATGAGAAGAGGCATTTAATATTAAAAGTAAGAGTAGGAGTGTGTGCATTGTTAGAGGTGTCATTAACATGTTAGTGCGGATAATAACGTTGCGTCATTAACGTGTTAAGTGTGGTTAACAATGTTGCGTCATTTACGTATTAGTGTGGTTAACAATGTTGCGTCATTTACGTGTGTGTGGTTAACAATGTTGCGTCATTTACGTATTAGTGTGGTTAATGTTGCGTCATTAACGTGTTAAGTGTGGTTAACAATGTTAAGAGTGTAATAACTTAGTATAGTGGTGTTAGGTGCGTCATGTTAGTGAGGTTAATGTTGCGTCATTAACTGTGTGTGTGGTTAACAATGTTGCGTCATTAACGTGTTAAGTGTGGTTAACAATGTTAAGAGAGTAATAACTTAGTATAGTGGTGTTAGAGGTGCGTCATGTTAGTGAGGTTAATGTTGCGTCATTAACGTATTAGTGTGGTTAACAATGTTAAGAGTGTAATAACTTAGTATAGTGGTGTTAGAGGTGCGTCATGTTAGTGAGGTTAACAATGTTAACACTGTGATAACTTAGTACAGAGGAGCACCATCATAATACAACTCTCATGAAGGCGTCACGGGGGACACTGAGGTTGCACCATGAGCACCGCCAGCACCAGCACCGCCGCCGGTGGTGGTGCTCCACCACGTGACACCAGTGCCGCCGCCGCCGCCGCCATGGACCGCCACCAACCTCCCGCCCACCACCCTCCTCCATTATTATTACACCCACCACCGCCCTCACGCCCACCTCCGCGCCCTCACAACACCACTAACTCACACACCAAACTGTTACAAACCTGGAAATACCCTGAAGATGCGGCTGCTAATCCAAAAGACACCGAAATTACGTATATTTCACTGAAAATTCCAGCAGTGTAGTTTCTCACGCCACCTCTCAATACACACCACAGCAGTTACTGAATCCCCTCTACTCTAGCTCTTTATTGTAGCCTTAATTACCACTGCCACACACACCTGCCACTTCCCAGCACTTTCTACTGCCAAAATAAAGTATTTACCAATATATCCACATTTTTGCGAACGAGCGGAGAAAAATAAAGGTTGAGAGTAGAAAACAGTGAGACTATAGTCTCTCAAGTGAGTAAGATGCGCGGGTGATGACGTCATGACGCACCACCTCGCTCTTACATCCTCACCACACCCTCCTCACACACATCACTATTATAACACTTATAACACATATAGACTCACATTTACATCATTATAATATATCACATTACATACCCACAATCAATTTCATCTTATTCACATACATCTACACTATTATAGGAAGGATATAAGCAAAATATTAGAGAATAAAGATATGATGAAAAGAGGAGGTCCTCTCAACACAACAGCTGTGAGTTGGCTTTGCCATACAAAATTTGGCGCGTTTTGAATCAACATTATTTATTCTAAAGTCAAATCATTTTTAAACAAGCCAGAAATATAGAATTAACCACCAAGAGTCAAGATATTGTAATATAAGGCAGAAAATAAGAGTATGAGAGAGAGAGAGAGTGGCTGGACCAGGGGACAATATAGGCGGCGGCCATTAACAAGTACGATGTTTCAATCAACATTAATATAACAAATATCGTCACAATGTTATTATCTCACTAGTAAATAATATCTATCAAATAATTACATTTACCACAAGATAATTATCTTAATAAATGAAAACAGCTATTACCTTACTGTATATATTTTAACAATATATTGATGTTTAAAAATTCTAGACCATATAGTATATATATATATATATATATATATATATATATATATATATATATATATATATATATATATATATATATATATATATATATATATATATATATATATATATATATATATATATATATATATATATATAATGTCGTGCCGATTAGGTAAAACTTGTGATTTTGGCTTAAATAGCAACGCTCTTCTTGCTATATAAGACAAGCGAAAATTTGTGTATGCAATAATTTCCCAAAGATCATTCTGAACCTAACGAAAAAAATATATTTCATTGTATTTGTTTATTATTAAATTATTGTTAACGTATCAAAAATATATTTAAACGTATAAGAGAAAATTTTAGAAAGGACTTAATTTTAAATGAGTTCTTGTTAATTGACCAGTTTTTACCTATTAGGCACGATATATATATATATATATATATATATATATATATATTTTTTTTTTATTTTTTTATTAACACATCGGCCGATTCCCACCAAGGCAGGGTGGCCCGAAAAAAAAAAACTTTCATCATCATTCACTCCATCACTGTCTTGCCAGAAGGGTGCTTTACACTACAGTTATAAAACTGCAACATTTACACCCCTCCTTCAGAGTGCCGGCACTGTACTTCCCATCTCCAGAACTCAAGTCCGGCCTGCCGGTTTCCCTGAATCCCTTCATAAATGTTACTTTGCTCACACTCCAACAGCACGTCAAGTATTAAAAACCATATGCCTCCATTCACTCCTATCAAATACGCTCACACATGCTTGCTGGAAATCCAAGCCCCTCGCACACAAAACTTCCTTTACCCCTCCCTCCAACCTTTCCTAGGCCGACCCCTACCCCGCCTTCCCTCCACTACAGATTTATACACTCTCGAAGTCACTCTGTCTCGTTCCATTCTCTCTACATGTCCAAACCACCTCAACAACCCCTCCTCAGCTCTCTGGACAATCGTTTTGGTAATCCCGCACCTCCTCCTAATTTCCAAACTCCGAATTCTCTGCATTATATTCACACCACACATTGACCTCAGACATGACATCTCCACTGCCTCCAGCCTTCTCCTCGTTGCAACATTCATCACCCATGCTTCACACCCATATAAGAGCGTTGGTATAACTATACTTCATACATTCCCTCTTTACTTCCATGGACAAGGTTCTTTGTCTCCACTGACTCCAAGTGCTCCACTCACCCTTTTCCCTCATCAATTCTATGATTCACCTCATCCTTCATAGACCCATCCGCCGACATGTCCACTCCCAAATATCTGAATACATTCACCTCCTCCATACTCTCTCCCTCCAATCTGATATCCAATCTTTCGTCACCTATTCTTTTTGTTATCCTCATCACCTTACTCTTTCCTATATTCACTTTCAATTTTCTTCTTTTACACACCCTACCAAATTCATCCACCAACCTCTGCAGCTTCTCTTCAGAATCTCCCAAAAGCACAGTGTCATCAGCAAAAAGCAACTGTGACAACTCCCACTTTGTATTTGCTTCTTTATCTTTTAGCCCTATATATATATATAGGATGGGGTCCTCTGATGTAAATTGTGGGACCCATAGCCTCGGAGAAGTGGATAAAAAGGCTTCAAGGAAGAATATTTTTATTTCTTTCTGAAGCCATTTGAATATTCCACTTCCCCTACCACCCCATCTTTTAATTGTGTATAAACTTTATTTCAAGACAAAATACATTGACAACAATACAATAGGGAGTAAAACAACATAGATAACAACTCAGAGCTACATGTCAAATACTTCGTCCAGCTCCCCGGCAATGGGCCGCGTGCCCAGAATGCTGCAGGCATTTCCCCTCTGGATCGCAACACTGAGTCTCTGAAAGAGGAAGCTGGTCGCCCTGTGGTCCTTGGTTTCTATGATGAGTTTTTCACCCAGCTCTTTGAGAAACTTTAGAGCACACTTGCCCCATGCTCCAAGGGTCTCCGACCCTATTGGGATGAAGTTATAGCAAGGGGGAAGGCCTTCATATTTGCGAGTCTTCTGGGTCTCCCTGTGGCTGGCAGCTCCACCCCCTTCGGCTACGGAGTATGGCAAGTAGGTGTCTGCCATTGTGGCAGCACAGGTGTAGTCCCAAGCAATCTGCTTACCATCCTTCCAGGGTAGCATAGTTGCTCCATCAGGACGCTTTTGACTTCCATCAGACCTCTGTACTTGGGGTTCCCGTTGAGCTGGGCAACGGGCTGTGGCGAGGCTTCTCTTTATGATGTCATTGACCTCCTCATGTCTAGCATAACTCCCTTCTGATATGTATATATATATATATATATATATATATATATATATATATATATATATATATATATATATATTTTATTTTTTATTTTATTAACACATCGGCTGATTCCCACCAAGGCAGGGTGGCCCGAAAAAGAAAAACCTTCATCATCATTCAATCCATCACTGTCTTGCCAGAGGGGTGCTTTACACTACAGTTATAAAACTGCAACATTAACACCCCTCCTTCAGAGTGCAGACACTGTACTTCCCATCTCCAGGACTCAAGTCCGGCCTGCCGGTTTCCATGAATCCCTTCATAAATGTTAATTTGCTCACACTCCAACAGCACGTCAAGTATTAAAAACCATTTGTCTCCATTGACTCCTATCAAATACGCTCATGCATGCTTGCTAGAAATCCATGCCCCTCGCACACAAAACCTCTCTTACCCCCTCCCTCCAACCTTTCCTAGGCCAACCCCTACCCCACCTTCCCTCCACTACAGATTTATACACTCTCGAAGTCATTCTGTTTCGTTTCATTCTCTCTACATGTCCGAACCATTTCAACAACCCCTCCTCAGCTCTCTGGATAATAGTTTTGATAATCCCGCACCTCCTCCTAATTTCCAAACTCCGAATTCTCTGCATTATATTCACACCACACATTGACCTCAGACATGACATCTCCACTGCCTCCAGCCTTCTCCTCGTTGCAACATTCATCACCCATGTTTCACACCCATATAAGAGTGTTGGTATAACTATACTCTCTTACATTCCCCTCTTTACTTCCATGGACAAAGTTCTTTGTCTCCACAGACTCCGAAGTGCTCCACTCACCCTTTTCCCCTCATCAATTCTATGATTCACCTCATCCTTCATAGACCCATCTACTTCTTCAGGAGGAAAATATGAGGCTGAAGCTTTGCCTAGGAGGGTTTGGGAGTGAGTGTGAGATGGTTGGTGCTGGTGAGGAGGAAATGGTTACCAACAGCCGCTTTAAGTGGCAAGTGGTTCACAATTCAGGAAGAAGGAAGATAAAGAAGGTTAATAGAGAAGATATGAAGGTAGAAAATCGATTCTCTGTTCTCCAGGACGAGTGTACTTTAGTGGTCAGTGAGGTTAAA
>WNWK01024725.1:0-29366 GCA_009830355.1 Cherax destructor
GGGGTGTGAAAAATGGGTTGCAAAGCTGCAGCGAGGAGGCGGCTCGAGGCAGGGGAAATGTCCTGTCTAAGAGCAATGTGGGTGTAAATATTTTAAAATTGATTGGAAATTAGGGAGGTGTGGAGTTTTTAAAAGTATTTGTCGGAGGGCAAGAGGGGTTGTTGGGGGGGTTTGGTTTTTTAGAGAAATGGATAAAGTAGAATGATTTGGGAGAGCATATAAATCTGTGGGGAAGGAAGGCAGGGTGGGGTTGTCCTCAAAAGGTTGGAGGGGGGGGAAAGGGGTTTTTGTAGGGTTTGGGACTTCAAAAGCATGTAGCATATTGATGGGGTGAATGGAATGAAGGGTTTTTTGGGACCTGACAAGCTGTTGGGGTGAGAGGGTAATTTTTTGTGAATGGATTCGGGGAAACCAGTTAATTGATTTAGTTGGACGGCCCTGGAAATGGGAAGTACAATCCCCATTTTAAACCCCTTTTGACTGTTACAGCCACTTTTTGGGGACGTTTAATACGATAAATTCTAGCGGCCTCAAATCAAATCAATCCATTCTTCCCATTTTCCCTTGTTTCAAAACCACCAACACATACTAAACATAGATAACTTTTCCCAAAAGAATGTAAATAATAAGTCTACAGTTCTTTACCAATCTCTGAAAAACAAACATGTGTTGAATAAGGTATGACTTGCCTAGCATGGGTCAGAAGGCCTACTGCAGTACTTCTCTTTCTTTGTTCTTGTAAACCCCAACTACCTATGGCTTTGCCTTTTTTCTAGACCACTTCCGTTCACCATGCCATCGCAGTGCCCCGAGGGCAAGTCTTGACGGCGCGGATTCGCAGCAGTTTTTCCCGGACAGCGGTCGACATCTATTATCCTCGGCTAGCATTTTTATGGCTAAATTTTATGCCATTATTGTGGTGCTTATCTTTTGCATCTATGCCTGTGTCACCATTTTTGGTGCTTTAGACACCCTTAGTGCTTTACAAGCTATCCAAAAAATTTTATACACCCCACCCCTAGTTCTTGTATCCAACTTTTGGTTACGCCATATCTCTAACAAACACAAAGATATTGTTTTTTTTTGGGTCCCTGGTCATGTTGACGACAGGGAATGAACAGGCAGACAGTACTGGGGGTCAGGAAAGACCCTTTCCCGTTTCATATACTAAAGAGGGGTTCCATTCAAGACTATTTTGCGGTCATTTACCCCCCTTGCACCCGTTGGCAAAAACCCTTGGTTATGCAAATAACAAACTTCCTTTAAACTAAGGTTTCTGGCCTTCTTTTGTCACCAATGCAGGTTTGGGGGCCACTTTCCCCGTTTCACATCGGCCACACTCGTCTTACTCACGGGATCTCATGGAGAGGCTCCCCGTCCCCTCTGTGAGCATTGTCAGGTTCTAGTATCTGTTCGCCATATTCTGTTGGGCTGCCCCCTTACAACGAGCACGCAGAATTTACATCCAACGTTTTCCGCTTTTGCCCTTTCTTTTCCTTCCTTCTTTCTGATGGGCCCTCCTTTTAAACCTGACCCCTCACTGACTTTTTTTACAGCAACTGACATACTACACAAACTCTGAAGATTATGCCTAGCACTCCCCCCAGTCCCTTTTACCTCAAATCTCTTGCTACCCCTTCCTTTTTCCCCTGCACTCCATACCCTACTAATCATCCCTCTCCCCCTTCCCCATTCTCCCTGCATCCTGCCCTGCCCTGCTGCGCTGTATGACCCCGTGGTTTAGCGCTTCTTTTGTTATAATAAAAATTGTTCTTGTGTTTTGGGTGTGAGTAGGACCTGGGGCATGAGCAAGTAGGTCTCTTGCAGTGCTTCTTTTTTCTTATGATATAAAATGTTTGGCTATTTCTCATTTTTTGGTGCTCTTTTAACTTTTCAGTGCTTTTGTTTAAGCTTTAGCTATAACATATTTTGTAAAAACCATTTACCCTTTTTTTATCATCCCTTAAAATATTAAGGTTTTTTGGGGAAAGGGAAAGTCAGGGGGTTCAACTTATACGAGCTGTGTTATACTCAAGTACACAATCTACCAAAATATAAAAAATTTTTTTTAAAATTTTTAAATAATATTTTCACTAAAAGAACATTTATATTATTTTATCTTAACATATCATAGTGCTTGTAACCTTTAAAAATTATAATAATTTTATTAACCCCAAAGTAAGATATTACCTAAATATATTTAATAGTAAACAGTTTTTTGCCAATTTTAGTACTCTAACCCAATTAAGAGACCCCTGGAAGAGCTGGGTTGAAGGGTTGTTGCTGGCTACAAAATCCACAAAGATGGGCATTCTTGCATATCAAGGCCCTAAAATGATTTCTTCTTTCCCTTTAACATATAAATTTCAATGAATGAAAAAAAAAAAATGGGGAATTTTAGATTTTTTCCCTTTTATAACTGTAATTATTCAGTTTTCTAGGGCCAACTGATGAGTTTTCTTTCTGACTTTAACTTTTTTCATCTTCCAGATACCTGTGAAAAATAAGAAAAATAAACCTAAATTCATAGGTTATATCACGGTACTATTACTGAATTTCTACAAAACTTTGCTTGATATGTATGTGAAGAACATGTGACTAGTTGGTCTTACTATTAATTGGTATGTGAGCTAATAGTATGATGATTAGTTTGGAATCTGTAGACCATAGCAGGCGAGTTTTGATGCATGTGTAATACTCAGAAAAAGCATACAGGCCTGTCACTGTGTTATGTGAAAAAAAAGAAACTCAGCTTCTCTAACTTACAATAGTGGTTAAGAATGAGCACTAAATATATACACACGCATTTATGTTAATATACTTGTGCTTTATAAATCGTAATATATTGTTAGAGTTAAGATGTAATCTTTGCACCTACAAAATTGTAAGGAAATTTAGTGGAAATATCAAAAATAGAAACATTAAAGATGGTTCAGAATTGCTGAGATAATTTTTTTTATATAGATTTGTGTGAGAAGTCAGTTTTATTATTTAAAAGTTCATTTTAGGTCTTTCTGTGGTATTCAGTCTCTTTCTCTTTTACTTTGAGATTTTCCTCTTCTGACAATCTTTGCACTTCGTGTGGAATGTCACTATTCTCTCTGAACTCCTTCGGCAATGACAATAGAGTCAAGGGTCAGGCTGAGTTGGTTTGCAGTGCCTCAGGTGATTTTCTTGAGATGGGATTAATGCAAGAAGGAGGCGGCTTCAGTCTCTCTCTTGCAGCCCAGGGTCTTCCAGAAGCATTTGTTTGAGGACATGAGAAGACTGGTGCTGACTCTACTACCAAGCCTGTCAGAACAATAATAAATGTGATTTAGAGGACCATATATTGCGGCTTGTCGGTTCATAAGTATGAAAATATTTAATTCGCATTATGAGTGAAGTAGCAAAGTTACCATCATACATGACATGTGGTGTCATACGCAAAGGAAACATACTGCCATCATTTCAGCAATGATTGACCATCACCGTCTGGCATCCATGCGGTACATGTAGGGTGCGGATTAGTGTTACAGATACAGAGTGGTTAGGTTAGAATACACCTAACCCAGCAGCGATGTTTACACATCAGCGATTACCCACTTTCGCTATTTTTGGCCATTCCATTGTTCAGTCTGCAAACTCTAGCTATTTAGCTAGTATTACTTCTATTCTGTCGATTGGAGTACAAAACTTCCCATTTACCTATTAATAGCCAATGAATGGTTGAATCAACAATCTAACATTGATTCATAAAAATTTCAAGAGATGCCAATTTCAAAATAGTCAGAAAAAACTTGAAACATTCCTGGAACAAAAATAACATTTTCTCTGTTCATATCGTCCCCAGGCCCCTCTTTTTACTCTTGCTTTCCATTTTAAATTTTTATTCACACAAAATAAGTTACTTTATGTAGACTAGTGCACATACTGGAGGGGGTGATCATGTTTCTCTAACATGGAAAAAATGAACATTTCTCTAATTTGAGCTCAATTTCAAGGTACTAAATTGGAACCTAAACCTACGAGTTTAATCCGTTGTGACCTATCTAACTCTTTTCTTCAAATCATTTTCTCTTTTAAAATTTAAACCCGAAATTTAAAAATCCGTTCAGTTCCTGCGGGGCGGATAAATAAATAAATAAATAAATAAATAAATAAATAAATAAAAAAATAAAATAAATATAAATATATAAATAAATAAATAAATAATAAATAAATAAAAAAAAAAAAAAATAAATAAATAAAATAAATAAAATAAATAAAATAAATAAATAGTGAAATGTTAAAAAAGGGTTAATTTTCCACATAAAAAATTTTTGATACAATTAATTTTTTTCTTTCGGGAAAAGCAAAAAATAATTCTTCACTGTAAAATATTATAAACCCTCGACAGCTTATTTATTTATCAATTCATCTAATATGACAAATAAACAATATAAATAACATAAAATGATGAAAATATTTTCTTTGTTTTCTTTTTTTTGGGTCCCCTGCTCTTGGGAGGCGGCCGACTTTTATAGTGGAACAACACAATTCCATGTTTTGGATAACCTCATTATTTCTTAAAATTCTATTTTTCATATATTTTTTTTCATATACACTCTAGATGGATAAATTGTTGTCATTACATGTGGTGGCTTGGAAGGATGGTGGGGCATTCTTCGGGTGTAACATCTTCCCATTCTTTCCTTCAGAGTGTTAGTGGAAGGCGGTTTTCATTCTGCATTAGATCTATCAGCTTCAAGTAGTGAACAGGGAAAACGTACGTGTAGACAGCACAACAACACTGTTTGTTCAAACTCCCCCCGAACCTTCATTTAATCTTGTTTTTCTCACCAGCCTCTTCCCACTGCATCACCCTTTCAGCCACATGGGCCCCACCACCACTGCCTCCACTGCCTCACCACCTGCCTCAGCCACCATTCTCACCACTGCTCTCACCACTTTTCTCAAAAACCCACTGCCTCCCGCCACCACTTCAACCACTGTTTTTTTTTAAACCCCTGCCTCCCACCCCTGCTAAACACTGCCTCTACTACTGCCTCTACCACCACCCCGCCTCAAACCCCCTGCCTCAACCACCACTGCCTCAACCACTGCCTCAACCACCACTGCCTCACCTTAATGAACAAACTCCCAAAAAATTTAATTAAGTGTGAAATGTCTGGATGGGGGCGTGCAGGTGTGTTCTCGAGTGTTCCCCAGGGACCCGGCTCTCCAAGGGGCCTGGGGGACCCGGTGATGGACACACTTGTGAATTTGATTTTGTTGCATGATGGTTCGATTTTCTTGTTCAGCCATTTGTTGACTGCCGGACCGTTCGAATAGCGGGGGGGCCACTGTTCTTTCTCACAGTGGGCTTCCCACCGAGCAGGTGAGAAAGAGTTTCTTCCCTTTAATGTTTTTCGGGAGGGTTACTAGCCCCCCTTTCCGCATTTATGCCTCTTACGAAGCATACTTGGAGGAAAATTTTTCCCACCCCATGGAGATGAAATAAGAACAAAAACTAGTAAGAAAATGAGAAAACCAGGTTTTGTGTATATACAAAATTTTCTTTCAGATGTGTGTGAGTAAGTTAGTGAGGGACAAGACATCCAAAATCTTGGATGTTTATGAGACAGGGAAAAAGGCAAAAGCATCCTTTAAACATGTAAAACAATTACAGGCTTCCCTTTCTCTTTGTAAGGCCGATTCCTCCTGGGTGGTTGCTGCCATACAATATATTATATATATATATATATATATATATATTATTATTTTTATTTATTTTTTTATTAATTTTTTGATTCACCAGGCCCCGGGTGGCGAAAAAAAAAACTTTTTATCATATTCCTCCATCACTGTCTTTTAAGGTTTCTTTACACTTTTTTTTTAACTGCAACTTCCCTCCTTCAGGTGCGGCACTGTACTTCCCATCTCCAGAACTAAGTCCGACCTGCCGGGTTTCTGAATCCTTCATAAATGTTACTTTGCTCACCTCCAACAGGCGTCAGTTTAAAACATAATGCCTCCATTCACTCTATCAAATAAACTCCCCACATGCTTGCTGAGTCCAAGCCCTCGCACACAAAACTTCCTTTCCTCCCTCCAACCTTTCCTAGGCCGCCCCTCCCCGCCTTCCCTCCACTACAGTTATACCTCTCAAAATCACTCTGTCTCGTTCCATTTTTTCTCTACATGTCAAACCATCCCCAAAACCCCTTCCAGCTCTGGACAATCGTTTTGTAATCCCGCACCTCCTCTAATTCCAAACTCATTCTCTGCATTATTTTACACCACACATAAACTCAGCCATGTCTCCACCTCAGCCTTCCTTTTTATTCATCACCCTTCCCCCTTTATAAGGCTTGGTACTATCTCCCCCATACTTTCCCCCTCTTTTTTTGGACAAGGTTCTTTGTCTCCACAGACTAAAGTGCCCCCTCCCTTTTTCCCTCATCATTCATGATTCACCTCATCAGGGGGCCATCCGTGTATTTAAATATCTGAATACTTCCTCCTCCATACTCTCTCCCCCAATCTGATACCCAATTTTTCTCCCTTTTTTTTTGTTATCCTCATCTTTTACTTTTTCCCCTTATTCTTTCATTTTCTTCTTACCCTACCAAAATCATCACCCCTACTTCTTAGGATCCCCCAAACCGGTCATCCAGCAAAGAACTGTGAAAACCATTGAAATTTTTTCTTTATCTTTCCACATCTTGCCAGCCCCTCGCATTCATTTTTACATCTATTTTTGGGACAAACGGGCATCACCTCTGTCTGGGCCACTCCGGGTGTTCTTACACCCTAACCTAAACCCCCTTTTAATCTCAATAAAAAATTTCTCCAAACCTTCTCTATTCCATACTGCAACTCTGCCTTTTGCTTTATCTGCTATCTTTTACGTTCCATCTATGCCACAAAACATCTTTTTCAAATACTGTTCACCTATGTTTCTTACATGGTCTACACCCCCTACCTCCTAAAGCCCCTTGTTCATCTGCTATCCTGCTCTGTTCTCTTATTCTTTCATTACCTTTACTTCGGGGGCCTCGGGCTTTTCCCTATATTTTGCACTCCTTTTGTCTTTGCTTAAAAGAACAATACGTCTCTGCCCTGTTCCTCCCTCTTCAAACATTTATTAAATATTGCCTCCACCTCAAAGGGGTATCCCACCTGCTTTTAACATTTCTATCTTTTCCATCATCGGGTGTCTTCATTCTCCCCGCCAGCTTCCCTACACCCAGGCTCTTCCACTCCTACGGGTGTTTTCTCAAATTCCTACACAATCCGGCTCTTTTAAACACGTTACATCTCAATATTTTATCTTAGTATCCTCTCCATTTTCTCTTTCTCCTATTTTTAACTGTCAAATCCATTTTTTTCTCTCTCTCTAATCTCTTTTCCCAACTCTTATTTTTTACAAAATTTTGATCATCCACCTCTCATCTGCTCTTTTTACATTGCCACCCCTCTTTAACCTCTCTTTTTTCCTCCATACTCTTCTTTCCCCATCACTTCTCTGTAAAACCTCTCATATTCTTTTTCTCCTACTACTCCTTCATCATCATCCTCGGCTCTTTTCCACCCTTGCCTGTACACACTTCTGCTGGACACTCTAACACACATTTTTAAAACCCACCCCATACATCTTATTTGCCTACCTCTCACTAGCCCATCTATCCTCCAATGGTGTTTTTATCTTACCTAACTGCCTCCTCTTTTAGTTTTTTAAACCTTCACCTCTCTTTTCTTACTGATTCTATTTTTTTTATCATTTTAACTTTTACTCACTGTAGCTATAACTTAAAATGATCTGATATATCTGTAGCCCTCTATAAAAAATGTACATCCCAAAGTCTACTCCAACAGTCTTTTATCTACCAATACATGGGCCAACCTTCCCGTCATTCCTTCATCATATCTTTCTTTTTATCCTCTTTTCTAAAAATATGTATTACCTTAACTAACCTTTCTTACAAAATTCAATCAAAGGGCTCATTATCATTTTTCTGCAAACTTTTCCTACCACCCTCTCATGTTTCTCCCCCCTTTAGCATTTAGGTCCCCTACCACAATTCTCTCTCATTTGGTTCAAATTCTATATTTAAAATTTTAAAATCTCTCTCTCCTCTACCTCCTCTCTTCTCCAAATTTTCCCTTTTTATGACCACTTCATCGTTATTTTAAACCCTAATCCTTGTTACATTTTATTTCCCCCTTTTTTTCCATAATGATCCTTCAACATTATGCCCCCCTTCCTTGGGTCTAATCTCTCAGATCTCTGACTTAATCCATTTATTTCTCCCCCTGAGCTGCTCCTTCAGCTTTGTTTTGAGCGGGGCATCCCAAATTCTTTTCATTCATAACTTTTCGATCATCTCTCTTATCATCCTTTTTTATCACGACTTTCGTATTTTCATTCAGAATACTGTTAAGTGCCATTCCAAACAGTTTATCCTTAAGGAATGATATAAAATGAATAGTCCTTTTTGATCCCCAAATTAAAACTTACAAAAGCGTTTAAAAAAAAAAACTTACATAAGGGGGAGTTTGGAAAAAATTTGTAGGCAGAATTTTTTTATATTATATATATATATATATATATATATATATATTATTTTCCGACTTCGATCTTTTTCATCTTACGTTATATTAAAAACCGATCTTTTAAAGTAAAAGAATGCGACATCCGATGTTTGATTCGTCTCGGCATTCTGCCGGACGTGTCCCGGGGATCTTAAAACTTATTTTTTTACTAAATCTCAAAGATTTTGCATTTTTTCCCCCCAGTCCCTGCTACCTCAAGCTACTATTCTCTATCCTGTATCCACCCGTTGTGCTCCATTTCCCTCTAATCATCTTTCCTCTTCCCACCTTCTGCATCCTTTGTTCCTCGCTGCTATATGAAATTTGAGGTTTAGCGCTTCTTTTATTATAATAATAATATCTTTCCCCATCATGGGATTGGTGCCTCCTGTGCCATGGGCAAAGTCATCACCCACCCCTCTGAAAAGTGGCACACGATCGTTCGGGCAGAATGCTGACCAAATGTAATCTTTCCTTCGTCCATAGATGCTCTCCTATCACCCTTGAAAACATCATTCTCTCACACTTGTAGGGAATTTATTCTATATACCCATTCTCCAACAAATTTAAAACTGGTTTATGAATTCTTTACTTGAACTCGGGGCTCCCTATACTCAAATTTGACCTTTTGTCCTCCTGCCAGCTGGCGAAGACGATATCCTTTCAATATTGCTCATAACATTCAACTGCCGTGACCTTCCGCCCCGGTCTACAATGGGGTCACCGTTTAAAGTTTAAAAGGGATCCCTAAACCCCAACAGTGTAGAAAATGTGGCATTTTGGTCATCCGGTGAAATATTGAGGTCCATGGGAATGCCCAGTCTGTGGTGCCAACGACCATCCAACCCCTTTTAGTATACCTCCCCCTTGCCTTAATTGTCGTGAGGCGCATCCATCTTACTCTCGCCGTTGTCAGATTTACCTAAATGAGCAGGAAATCCGTTGTCTCAAAAAAGCGGAAGGCTTCTCATATGCTATGGCTGTCTCTCATCTACGCCTTCAAGGGAGACCCCCGTATTTCCTATTCTTGCGTTGCTAAACGTCCCCCCACTTCTAGGGTCCCAACTACCGTGGCTTCCTCTGTCGTTGCCCCATCCTCAGTCACCCCTGTCTCGTATTCTTTTGCTGTTCTTGACTCTGAGGTCCCTACCTCGGCACCCCATACTGTCCTCACCCCTTCCTCTACTCACTCGCACAGTTCTGTGTCTACACGCCCTCGTCCAACACCTCTTCACCGCCCCTCTTCTCAGAAGTCCAGCAAAAAAACCATTGTTAAACTCTCCTCTCTCCCCTCCTTCCCTTCTCAATCCTGAACATTTTTCCTTCCCAGGTTCTATGCCTGGTTTCTCACCTCCAACTAGTTCTGGTATGTGTGTGGAGGTTCATCCTTCTCCTCGTTCGATACCTTCATCCCCTGTCCCCTCCCAAGTTTCTTCCTCTACTGCCCCTTCCCAGGTCGCTTCCACTCCTGTTCCCTCACAAACTCCTTCGACAGTTTCCTCTTCCATTTCCTCACCCCCTACTTTAGTACAGTCCATAGTCTTCCCGATTGTTGCTCATCCCTCTCCTCCTTCCATTTCTAATGTGGTCCCACATCCTGCATCTTTGTCTTCTGAAACGCTGGAAACTATCGCAGAATATATTACTGAGACTGAAACATTGATGGACACCGCTCCACCTCTGGTTCCTCCTCCTACCTCATCTCTATATACACACCTCCTTCCTTCATAGCATTCCTATCCTTCGCTGCTTACAAGTCTTCCTCTGCCTCCAAACATGGACTTTTCTAACACTAATAGTCCATAGATACCTCTTCCTTTGACTTGTATCTTTCTCTTCATAAATCATGGCTTATTTGCAGTGGAATATCCGCGGCCACAGGGGTAACCGAGGTGAGCTTCAGGTGTTGCTCTACCAGTTTTCCCCTGTTGGAGACTGTTTACAAGAACCCAAATTACACTCCGCTGTTATCTGTCCCTTTTTGGGCTATGATTTATTATATTCTTCGGATTCTTTTTCCGATGGAACCTTTAACGAAAGTGCTCTTCTTATACGCACTGGTATTCCATATCATCAGCTCTTTGTTCATTCTTCTCTACATTACACTGCAGCCGGTATCCATTTGAATAAGTGGTATACACTCTGTTCTTTGTATCTCTCCCCTTCTCGGGCATTGTCTATCCCAGATGTTGCTTTTCTGGTTTCTTCTGTTACTTGGCGATTTTAACAAACACCATTTTCTCTGGAGGGGGTCGCACTGTGACTCCTACGGCATTCAGTTGGAGGCATTCTTGCTTCTCTCCCCCTCCATGTTTTAAATACGGGTACTCCCACCTATTTTTATCCTCGAACTCATTCTTTATCTTGCATCGATCTCTCCATCTGCTCTTCCTCAACTGTCCTCGACTTCACGTGGACTGTCCTCCCAGACTTACAGGACAGCGATCATTTTCCAATCATCCTTATGTCTCCCTCATATTCTCCACCTCCTCGTAGCCCACGCTCCCAATTTGACCGGGCGAATTGGGACCTTTACGCACATCTTACTGCTTTTCATGAGGCTCCTTCCTCGTCCTCCATTGATGAGGTTTTACATCTTAACTGCAGCTTCACATTCTATCCCCCAAATCTCGGGCAAGCATTCTCATAAGTGCGTGCCTTGGTGGTCTCCTGCTCGTGCTTTGGCAGTACGTTTGAAACGCACTGTGTGGGGCAGGTACTGGTATAACAGAACCACAGAGACTCCTTGATTTTAAGCAGAGGAGAGCAATTACTTTATTTGTTCGTCGACCCTGTTTACTTCGTCCCTTTTCTCTTTGTCTACATTCGCTCTTGTCTTCTCTTCAGCCTCCACCTTTATATGTTCATGTGACACCTCCTTTTCCTCTACCCCCTTGGGAAGTTCCTGCTGTCCGTGTCTGTTCTATTCCTCTACCTTCTGCGAAAGCCAAACTACCTACGGCAGCTTCTCGCTCTTTTTTCTAGACTACTTCCGTTCTCATTCCCATGCCATCGCAGTATATACACCGATGGTTCAACGTCATCTGACGGCGTCGGATTCACAGCAGTGTTCCCGGACAGCGTCGTGCGAGGGCATCTATTACCCTCAGCTAGCATATTTATGGCTGAATTGTATGCCATTCTTGTGGCACTTATCCGTATTGCATCTATGCCTGTGTCACCATTTGTGGTCATTTCAGACTACCATAGTGCTTTACAGGTTATCTGAAAATTTAATACACCTCACCCCCTAGTTCTTCGTATCCAACTTTGGTTATGCCGTATCTCTAGCAAACACAAAGATATTGTTTTTTGTTGGGTCCCTGGTCATGTTGACGTACAGGGCAATGAACAGGCAGACACTGCTGCGCGGTCAGCAGTACATGACCTTCCAGTTTCATATAGAGGTGTTCCATTCACGGACTATTTTGCGGTCATTGCTACTCATCTTCGCACCCATTGGCAACAACGCTGGTCTGACCTGTGAGCATTGTCAGGTTCCAGTATCTGTTCGCCATATTCTGTTGGACTGACCACTCTATCAACGAGCACGCAGAATTTACCTCCAATGTCGTCTTCGCTCTGCGGCCCTTTCTTTACCTTCCTTTCTTGCTGATGGACCCTCCTTTAATCCTGACTCTTTCATTGACTTTTTGACAGCAACTGACTTACTGCACTGTGAGGGAAAAGTCCATAGATGGGAGTAATGAAAATGTGAATGTCTGTATGGTGATAGTTGTGGTAGTCTGCTCATTAAGGTAGGGTGAGTGTCTAGCTCCCGCTATTCCCCCCCTCTTTCCCCCCGGTGAGAGGTGAAGTGGGTGGCTCTGGCCAGAGGTATATTCACTTGACTGACCACTCCAATGTAAGTCTTCACAGCTTCTCCTGTCTTATTTTATGTTTGTTAAGAGCTTCACTCGTGATTTTGGAAACTTAATTCTGCTCTAACCTGCCTTGTCTTATTGTAAAGTACAGTGGACCCCCGAGTAACGAGCATAATTCATTCCAGAAGCCTGCTCAAGTGCCATTACCGAACGAATTTACTCCCTTAAGAAATAATGTCACGTAGGTTAGTCCATTTCAGACCCCCAAAAATACACTTACATAAGCACTTACAATATTATACTTACATACCTGTACGATTTCCGGGGTGCTCGTAACTTGGGGGTCCACTGTAATTTGTTTCAGTCTCACCATTTCTTTTAAATACCTTATACCTACTATGAGAGTGATTATTAGAGTGGTGAGTAATTATGTCTTGATCATTTTTTCAGCCGTATGTACCAGCTGGGGTCATCTGATACAATGCCGAGGGTGTTAGAAAGAGCATTTGCTTTATTGCTGAGACGACAATTTATAACTTTCAACTGTGGTTCCACTAGAACCCAAACCACTTCACGTTACTCATAAGTGGACGACAACTGAGTTCTTTTGTAGCAGTTTTCAACGGGGATTTGGAAACATCTGAGAACTAAGTGGCAGTGGGAAACCTCCGTCGATCCGACAACAACAGAAGCAAGGTGTTCAGAAAACAAGGAACAGTTCAGAGCTTGTGTCAAGAACATCGACACGTTCATATATCAACGAACATCTGTATACATTAGCTGAATTTTTTATTACTGCGAAGATTCAAGAAAAAGAGGAAAAGAGAGAGAGAGAATTGAGAGAGAAGAGGAAAAGGAGAGAGAGAGAATTGAGAGAGAAGATAAAAAGGATAGAGAAAGAATTGAGCGAGAACAGTTAGAAAGAGAGAGGGAAGATAAAAGAGAACGTGATAGAATTGATCGTGAGGAGAGAGCTAAAGTACGTGAGGAACGAGTTAGAGGGAAAGAACTAAAGGAAAGAGCAAAAGCTATAGAACATGAGAAACAAGATAGAGAACGTGAAGAGAGAGAAATATCGTGAAGTAGAGAGAGCTCACCTGGAATTAGAGAATAAAAAATTAGCTTTTACTCAACAGAAATTGAATGAAGGCATAATGGAACAACATGTTTCTAGTTCCTATATTTCCACACCTAATTTACCTCTCTTCACAGAGGGGAAAGACATAACGTCCTATATAATCAGATTTGAAAATACAGCTACCCTCTGTGAATGGCCATTTGATTCTGGGGCTACTAGGTTGGGCATGTTATTTTCAGGGACAGCTTTGAACATTTACGCAACTTTATCCCATGATATCATTTGTGACTATACCTTGTTGAAGAAGGCAATTCTTAAGGCTTACCAGAAAACCACAAACTCTTATAGGAAAGATTTCAGGTATGCCGCATTACAACCCGGTCAGAACTTCCAGCAGTTACAGATTACTCTTTAGTTTGTTTGATTTTTGGATAGAGAGCGCAGGAATTGATCACGATTATGACTCTCTTAGAGATTTCATGGTTGCCGACCAGTTCCTGACGGCACTTCCGCACCAGATACGGACCTTCATTAGAGAACGTAATCTGATTAAAGCTGTGGAAGTTGCTGAGGCCGCTGACTTGTATGCAGAAGCCCATAATTCCTATAAGGACCTAAAGGGATCGATCCCTAAGGGCAAAAGTTCACTGGATGTTAAGAAGACTGAGCCTCAAGTAGAGGAAGAACAAAAATCATTTATTCCAGTTTGTCACCTATGTGGCGGGAAAGGACATAAACGCCCCGATTGCCCTTCGAAGATAGTCCACAAGGTTGGTAGATGCTTCAAAGCCTGTAATGACCCAGCACCCTTCTGTTCCAGAACAGGTAATGGTATTAAAGTATCCACAATATTAAGAGACACTGGATCTACGTGTATCATCATGTCCGATAAACTGTTCCTTAATCTTAAACCCACTCAGACCTCTACTATTCTTTCAGACTACTTGGGCCGTACGGACATTTTTCCAACCATGCGTTGTTACATCAGGTCCAAATGGTTCACAGGTTGGACTTTTGCGGTACTAGCCCCCATCACAACTTGCTCTATAATAATAGGTAACGTAAAAGGTGCCATTCCTCCTTGGGAGACCAATCTTTCGTCACCAATAGTGGATGCAAGTTTTTCAGCTCGTCCTCCTTCCAAGGTAAATAAAACCCTTGACAGTTCTGTGGCGGAATCTTCCATATCTCGTGGTAGTATTGATCTGGAGGTTGGAACAGATAATACTGCGCTCGGAATCGAGATAGCAGGATCACCTGTTCACTCATCAGAGGAAAATACAGATACCGCCTCCAACACTATACTATCTGTCTCGAGTAAGGCAAAGACTAAAGCTCAGGCTTCGCCTACTATTAATTATTTCATTATCCCAGATTTTATGTTCAAAGATAACTTTATCAATATACAGCGGAATTGCCCTTCACTTCGGGATTGCCATAGTTATGCTTTAAACAATAAAGTTATCCAGGGAAGATACTCGTCACATCAATTTGAATATCGCAACGGGATCTGTGTTTGAATCTAATTCTCGCGAAATAGATTATTCCCTCCTTGTTATTCCTAGCCAGTGCTGCGAGACAGTTCTCCAAATGGCTCATGACTTGCCAGTGGCCGAACACTGGGTCCATCATAAGACGTGGCATAAAATTAAACAGACTTATTTCTGGCCACGTATGTACTCACACCTAATACCCACGATCCTATTTCTTGTACTTCTGAGTCTATAAACTTCCTCCAGCAGAAAGCATTGACCTCTTCGCTCTCGGGCCGGGAGGTTGTCCTGCGCAGTTGCTCCTGAGTTTGTACTTAGCGCATCTACCGACCAGTGGCCCTCTGGTGGGGACTAGTGTAGTGAAACAGTTTTCTTCAGCAGCAAAATGGTGGAGCTGTATCGCCGGCGTATCAACACTGTCTGTGTTGAATTGGTAAAAGGAGCCATTTACCCTACCAATGCAGGAGTTTTGCTGCCAGCTATCATCAGAGATGCATATGGAATTGAGCAAGGAGACATTTATGGCATTGCATTGAATGGGAGTGCGAGAATTTTCGTCAAGCTTACCACGACGGCTGTGTACGACAAACTTGTGGAAAAGTATGAAGTATGCCTCCCTGTTACTGCCGAAGTGGAGGTAAAGCTCAAGGATGTCTCCCGACGTTACACTTGGATAAAAATTAGGAATCTACCATTTGAAGCGATGGAGCAGGGTGTGAGAGCTGCATTTTCGGAGTATGGTGTGATACATTATGCAGCTATGGGAAGGTGGACAGAAGGTTTTTATGCAGGGGTCCCAGAAGGGTCCTTCAACTTGAAGATGACTTTACGGAAGCCTATTCCGTCCTATGTGGTGTTGAAGGAGTTTAGGTCGCAGGTTTATGTGACTTATGCCGAGCAAAGGCATACTTGTAGACTTTGTGACTCTTATGAGCATATTGCGGCTGATTTTGAGAGGCAAAAGGGATGACGACCATTCGGGAGATGCCCTGGGATGGACCAGGGTGTGCCTGAGGAAGTGAGGAGGGACAGTGATGTTGTGGCAGCGGTGGGAACGTGGAGTGACATAGTACAGGGAACAGTGGAAGTGTGTGCGACCCTGCCGGTACAGTCACAGGGAGTGGAAGTGTGTGAGGAACGTCTTGTGCAAGAGGAATTGCCATTGGATATGGGTTTGGAGGCAGTTTTGCCTGAGGTATTGCAGGGACTGTTGGACAGTACCCAAGGGGAGGTGATTGAGGGTTCTGTGAGCCCTGGTGGTGGGTTATTGGGTGAAGTGGGTAGGCTGGGGAAAGACAGCCTGGAGGCTTTGAACTTGAATGTGCAAGAGTTGCAAGTGTCAGTGCATCAGGAGGATGAAGGGTTGGAAATGGAGGCTAGTAGTGATTCCCGCAAGAAGTCTATGGGGAGTGAGGAGGATGACATCTTGACTCCTGGTCAAAGGACCAGTAAAAAGGTATGGGTTGGGGCGTGTAATAAGGAATCCACGATTAAAGGTCTTGGGGCTGGAAAACAGGCATCGATCAGGGCTGGAAGGTCTAAGGGAAAGCCACCTCTAACATTTTCAAGTGCCTCACATTAAACGTTAATGGGCTGAAGAATGAAGTGAGAAGATCGTGGGTAGCGGGGACTTAAAGACGCCTGGCGATTGATGTGGCGTTTTTGCAGGAACATAACTATAAGTGTGGAAAAGATCTTTTGCTGCCTGGGTATAGAGTGTATGCAGGTTGTTCAGGTAAGTTCAAGGGTGGGGTAGCGGTAGTAGTGAACGAAAATAGCCCCTTTCAGCTTTTGGCATGGGAGGAGGGGGAGGGGAGGGTGGTCAAGGTCGATGGGGACTGGGGAGGTGTGAGGGTGACTTTTGTGGGGGTTTATTTGCCGGCTGGGAGCAGTAGGAGGATCAAGGAGGATTTTGTTAGGGATCAGTTGGGTTTTTTCTTGGGAGGTATAGCAGCGGTAGTGGTGATAGGGGGTGATTGGAACAGTATTATTAGGAAGAAGGATGTGTACAAGAGGGTGTTCCTAGACCAGGACAGAACAAAAACAGAACGACAGCAGCTGAGGGAGTGGAGGCAAAAGCGAAAGGAGCTAGGAAGAGAGACAGACAGAATCAGCAGAGATCAACCAGAGCAGGGCAGAGCAACATGAGCGAGAACACACAGACCCATCCCCAGAACCCCAAAACCAAACACACTATCCCAACACAGACCACAATCTACACTTACATCTCCCACCACATACTATGCTGCAGAATCCCACAGCACACCGCAAGGGCCCCCACCCCAACAGACCCCCCAAAACACAGTGTTGGAGAGGAAACTGAATGTATGGTACACCAACGCTGATGGAATAACGAATATCCATTAGGACTTTTTATTGACCTAAGGAAACCTTTCGACACAGTAAACCACAGCATCCTGCTCCACAAACTTGACCACTATGGTATAAGAGGTCATGCACTTTCATACTTCAAATCCTACATTACTAATAGGTATCAGTATGTCACCATTAAAGACACAACCTCCTCGACACGATGTTACGATCAGGGCCTCATTTATTAGCCTGTTTTGCCCCGTCGTAACAAGTTATTTAATTAAGCTTTGATTGTTTCATCGTTAGAGAAAATCATTATAGTATTAGGGTAATTTTTAGGAGATTGACCCAAGCAAGTAAAATTTGAGAAATTAAATATAAAAGAATTCATATAATTATTCAGTGTATGGTATAAAGTTATCTCTATTGCAGTGTAATACATCATGATAAACTTTATTCGAAAACAGTCGAAATATGACTTTACTTGTTTCTGTACAATAATCATACTCAATGACATGAGTTTTATACAAATAATATTTTACATTAACGTTTCGCAATACAATAACTGAGACTATTGCCTCAATAAAGGCAGAGAAGTATAAAATATCAATTGAAACATCAAATACATTTTCTTGAGACAATAATTCAGAATATTGAGCAAAGCTCTGCTAATACAAGCTATCACCTAAGTCGTGGATGAATAGACAATTTTCAAGCCATACTAGAGACTTAACAAACCCTCATAAAGGTGGAATAACTTCCCAAGCATACTCCAAAGAGTGTATGACTACTCTTGTGAAAGTCAGTGAACCTACTCCTGGTCAGGAGTGGATGTGTGAACCTACTCCTGGTCAGGAGTGGATGTGTGACCCTACTCCTGGTCAGGAGTGGATGTGTGAACCTACTCCTGGTCAGGAGTGGATGTGTGAACCTACTGACGATCGTCAATGTTTGATGAAACGACGTCATGTAGGTCACGTGACTGAGGGAGGGGAGACCGGCCACTACCTAAACAGGTACCCGGCAGTATGACTAGTGGTCTCACACTACATGAACACCACAGTAAAATGTAACATCCTACCTACAACATAGCTAAATCAAATAATAGTATAAAGTAAGACATTTTCGTTTTAGCTAATAACGGAAATATCTCCAATATACCATTATGATAAAAATACACACAATATAAAATGTTGGTCAAGGGTATACCCGTAACACACGACCACTTGATACTGGAGTACCACAGGGAAGTGTCCTTGTTCCCCTGCTCTTCCTCTTATATATCAATGATCTACCCAATGTATCACAACACCTGAAACCAATACTCTTTGCTGACGACACGACTTATGTCATCTCCCACACAAATCTTCAAACGCTCGACACCATTGTTAACGACGAATTAATAAAAATATCTACATGGATGACAGACAACAAACTTACACTCAACACTGATACGACCTTCTATATTATGTTTGGTAACAGAGCATGTGATGCACAATTAAACATTAAGATCAACAACACTCCTATTGCTAAACATAATGAGGGCAAATTCCTGGGCCTTCACCTCGACAGTAACCTGAAATTCAGCACCCATATCCAACACATAACAAAGAAAGTGTCCAAAACTGTGGGGATCCTCTCTAAGATACGTTACTATGTACCACAATCAGCCCTACTCACACTATACTATTCACACATTTATCCCTACCTCACATATGCCATTTGTACTTGGGGATCAACATCAGCAAGACACCTAAAACCAATAATAACCCAACAAAAAGCTGCAGTAAAAATTATCACGCAATCCAACGCTAGGCAACACCCCCCTCCCTCACTCTTCAAAGACCTAAACTTACTCACTGTTCAGAACATCCACACTTACTACTCTGCAATCTACATTTATAGAACCATAAATACCAACTTTAACCCTGAACTAAAACTCTTTCTTGACAGTTGTGACAGGACCCATAGACATAATACCAGACACAAACATCTCTTTGAACACAAACATCTCTTTGACATTCCCCATGTCCGACTAAATCTATACAAAAATTAAATGTACATAAAAGGGCTTAAAATCTGAAACTCCCTGCCTGAAAACTCTAGAACTGCAGACACAACCTCCATTTTCAAAAGCACCGTTAAAAAACATTTGATCTCACTTACCGGTAGCTAACCACATGAAAATTACTTTATCTTGCACATATCCACAACAAAATTACACTTATTGATATCTTTGATTCCCCCTTAATTTTGCATATAACTGTAGCCAAGATTCTAATACAACTATTGCTTCATAATTCTTAAGCTAGTCATAAGTTTGCCTAAGACACTCCAATATAGAAACTGTATTATGCCAACACGTCACCATTTCCATTAATATATAAACTAATTGTTAAATTCTTTAATTTTTATTCTACCTCAATTTTGTAAACCTAGTTAATCACTACAATTACCTAACCTTAATACCAGTATAATCATTGTATAGAGTAAGTTTGCCTGATTTACTCCAATATTGGAGAAACCTAGTATTAAGTCTGCTCGAAATGTCTAGCATGCCCAGGCCTGCTAGGCATGCTAACGGCCATCTTTGTAATTATAGTCCTTAGTCCTTAAAATGTAAAACACACATTGCAATTTTTACAGAGAAATAAATCAATTTGAATTTGAATTTGAAGCGGGAGGAGTGGCATGAAAGAGTCAAAGAGGCATCACCGGACATCATAGACCTCACTGAAACAAAGCTCACTGGGATGATAACAGATGTCATCTTTCCAACGGGATATCAGATCTTGAGGAAAGACAGAGGGAACAGAAAGGGTGGAGGAGTGGCACTGCTGATCAAAAACCGATGGGATTTTGATGAGCTGGAGAGAGGAGACAGAGGAGAAGCAGAAGATTATATATTAGGAACGCTTCAGTCCGGAGTTCCAAAGGTAATAATTGCAGTGATGTATAACCCACCACAGAACAGCAGGAGGCCAAGGCAAGATTATGATGAGAGTAATAGAGCAATGGTTGACACACTGGCCGAAGTGGCCAGAAGGGCTCATGTGAGCAGGGCGAAGCTACTGATCATGCTGGAGTATACCTGGAGAGAGTTCCAGGGGTCAACGCCTCTGCGGCCCGGTTTGTGACCAGGCCTCATGTTGGATTAGAGCATGATCAACCACGCTGTTACTGCTGGCCGCATGCAGTCCTACGTACGAACCACAGCCTGGCTGGTCAGGTAATGACTTTAGGTGCCTGTCCAGTGCCTGCTTGAAGACAGCCAGGGGTTTGTTGGTAAACCCCCTGATGTATGCTGCGAGGCAGTTGAACAGTCTTGGGCCCCTGACACTTATTGTGTTGTCTCTCAACGTGCTAGTGGCACCCCTGCTTTTCATTGGTGGGATGTTGCATCGCCTACCGAGTCTTTTGCTTTCGTAGGGAGTGACACTCTTGTGCAAGTTGGGTACTAATCCCTTTAGGATTTTCCAAGTGTATATAATAATGTATCTCTCCCGCCTGCATTCCAGGGAGTACAGGTTTAGGAATTTCAAGCGTTCCCAGTAATTGAGGTGGTTTATTGCAGTTATGCGTGCCGTGAAGGTTCTCTGTACATTTTCTAGGTCAGCAATTTCACCTGCCTTGAAAGGTGCAATTAGTGTGCAGCAATATTCAAGCCTAGATAGAACAACCGACCTGAAAAGTGTCAACATGGACTTGGCATCCCTGGTTTTGAAGGTTCTCATTATCCATCCTGTCATTTTTCTGGCAGGTGCATTTATTCTAGTTATATATTTGTTCAAATTACAATATGATGATATTACATTGTAAAAATTGAGATTATCTGAAGGAAAATAACATTGATAATTTTTGAAAGTAATTTATAGTATGAGTATTTAGTTTAGAGTGCGTAGGAGGTAACATAATAGTAACATACGTATTAGTAAAAATTTAAATGATCTTGTAGGAAAATAATATTGAGTATTTTTGAAAGTAATTAACAGTATGAGTATTTAGTTTAGGGTGAGTAGGTAGTTTTTGAGAAGAGTCTTAAATTGATTTTCAGACAAGGTTAGCTTAGTATTTACTGGTAATGAATTCCAGATTCTGGGGCCTTTATGTGCATAGAATTTTTACATAGGTTGATATGGACTCAGGGTATATCAAAAAGTGACCTGTGTCTTGTGTTGTGATCATGGGTCCTACAGACCAGTGTCACTGATATGTATAGTAGAAGACAAACAGAATGCAGATGTTATATACACAGACTTTGCAAAAGCCTTTGACAAGTGTGACCATGGTGTAATAGCACACAAAATGCGTGATAAAGGAATAACAGGAAAAGTGGGTAGATGGATCTATAATTTCCTAACAAGTAGAACACAAAGAGTAGCAGTCAACAGAGTAAAGTCTGAGGCGGCTACAGTGAAAAGCTCTGTTCCACAATGCACAGTACTCGCTCCCATCCTATTCCTCATCCTCATATTGGATATAGACAGGGATATAAGCCCCAGTGCCTTGTCTTCCTTTGCAGATGACACCCGAATCTGCATGACAGTGTCCACCATTGAAGACACTGCAAGACTCCAAGCAGACATCAACCAAATCTTTAAATGGGCTGCAGAAAACAATATGAAGTTCAATGATGAGAAATTTCAATTACTCCGATATGGAAAACGTGAAGAAATTAAAATCTCATCTGAGTACAAAACAAATTCCAACCACACAATAGAGCGAAAAACTAATGTCAAAGACCTGGGAGTGATCATGTCAGAGGATCTCACCATCAAGGACCATAACACCGTAGCAATCGCATCTGCTAGAAAAATGACAGGATGGATAATGAGAACCTTCAAAACCAGGGATGCCAAGCCCATGTTGACACTTTTCAGGTCGCTTGTTCTGTCTAGGCTGGAATATTGCTGCACACTAACTGCACCTTTCAAGGCAGGTGAAATTGCTGACTTAGAAAATGTGCAGAGAACCTTCACGGCATGCATAACTGCGATAAACCACCTCAATTACTGGGAACGCATGAAGTTCCTAAACCTGTACTCCCTGGAATGCAGGTGGGAGAGATACATTATTATATACACATGGAAAATTCTCGAGGGATTAGTACCAAACTTGCACACAAGAGTCACTCCTTACGAAAGCAAAAGACTCGGCAGGCGATGCAACATCCCACCAGTGAAAAGCAGGGGTGCCACTAGCACGTTGAGAGACAACACAATAAGTGTCAGGGGCCCATGACTATTCAACTGCTTCCCAGCATACATCAGGGGGATTACCACAAACCCCTGGCTGTCTTCAAGCAACAGGCACCTAAAGTCGGTACCTGACCAGCCAGGCTGTGGTTCGTACGTTGGACTGCATGCGGCCAGCAGTAACAGCCTGGTTGAACAGACTCTGATCCAACATGAGCCTGGTCACAGACCGGGCCGCAGGGGCGTTGACCCCTGGAACTCTCTCCAGGTATACTCCAGGTATGCAAGGTCATGGAGAAGATTATTAGGAGAAGATTGGTGGAGCACCTAGAAAGGAATGAGCTTATCAACGACAGCCAACACAGTTTCATGGACGGGAAATCCTGTGTCACAAACCTACTGGAGTTCAACGACAGGGTGACAGCAGTAAGACAAGACAGAGAAGGGTGGGTAGATTGTATATTCTTAGACTGTAAGAAGGCGTTTGACACAGTTCCACACAAGAAATTAGTGCAGAAGCTGGAGGACCAGGCAGGGATAACAGGGAAGGCACTACAATGGATCAGGGAATACCTGTCAGGAAGACAGCAGCGAGTCACGGTACCTGGCGAGGACTGACCACAGGGGTCAGTCCTAGGACCGGTGCTGTTTCTGGTACTTGTGAACGACATGACGGAAGGAATAGACTCCGAAGTGTCCCGGTTTGCAGATGATGTGAAGTTGATGAGAAGAATTCAATCGGATGAGGACCAGGCAGAACTACAAATAGATCTGGACAGGCTGCAAGCCTGGTCCAGTAACTGGCTCCTGGAGTTCAACCCCACCAAGTGCAAAGTCATGAAGATTGGGGAAGGGCAAAGAAGACCGCAGACAGAGTACAGTCTAGAAGGCTAGATACTACAAACCTCAATCAAGAAAAAAGATCTTGGGGTGAGTATAACACAAAGCACATATCCTGAGGCGCACATCAACCAAATAACTGCTGCAGCATACGGGCGCCTAGCAAACCTAAGAACATCTTTCCGACATCTTAATAAAGAATCGTTCAGGACCCTGTACACTGTGTACATTAGGCCCATATTGGAGTATGCAGCACCAGATTGGAACCCACACCTAGCCAAGCACGTAAAGAAGCTAGAGAAAGTGCAAAGGTTTGCAACAAGACTAGTCCCGGAGCTAAGGGGTATGTCTTACGAGGAGAGGTTAAGGGAAATCGACCTGACGACACTGGAGGACAGTAGAGATAGGGGGACATGATAACGACATATAAAATACAGAGAGGAATTGACAAGGTGGACAGAGACAGAATGTTCCAGAGATGGGACACAGCAACAAGGGGACACAGTTGGAAGTTGAAGACTCAGATGAATCACAGGGATGTTAGGAAGCATTTCTTCAGTCACAGAGTTGTCAGGAAGTGGAATAGTTTGGGAAGAGTTGTAGTGCAGGTAGGATCCATTCATAGCTTTAAGAAGAGGTATGATAAAGCTCATGTCGCAAGGAGAGTGACCCAGTAGCGGCCAGTGAAGAGGCGGGGCCAGGAGCTATGAATCGACCCCTGCAACCACAACAACTAGGTGAGTACACACACACACGGAAGGGATAGACTGAAAAGTGTCCCTGTTTGCAGATGATGTGAAGTTAATGAGAAGAATTAAATTAGTCGAGGATCAGGCAGGACTACAAAGAGACCTGGACAGGCTACAAGCCTGGTCCAGTAACTGGCTCCTTGAATTTAACCCTGCCAAATGTAAAGTCATGGAGATCGGGGAAGGGCAAAGAAGACCGCAGACAGAGTATAGTCTAGGTGGCTAAAGACTGCAAACCTCACTCAAGAAAAAAGATCTTGGAGTGAGTATAATACCGAGCACATCTCCTGAGGCACACATCAATCAGATAACTGCTGCAGCATACGGGCGGCTGGCAAACCTAAGAATAGCGTTCCAATACCTCACTAAGGAATCGTTCAAGACTCTGTATACCATATACGTCATACCCATACTGGAATATGCAGCAATAGTTTGGAACCCACACCTGGTCAAGCACATCAAGAAATTAGAGAAAGTGCAAAAGTTTGCAACAAGACTAGTCCCAGAGCTAAGGGTTTGATAAAGTTCATGGTTTGATAAAGTTTGATAAAGTTCATGGAGCAGGTAGAGAGAGGACCTAGTAGCAATCAGTGAAGAGGCGGGGCCAGGAGCTATGACTCGACTTCTGCAACCACAAATGGGTGAGTACAAATAGGTGAGTACACACACACACACACACAGTACGAAAATGACATAGCATCGAAAGTCAAGTCCGACCCGAAACTGATGTACAGTCACATCAGGAGGAAGACAACAGTCAAAGACCAGGTGATCAGGCTGAGGAAAGAAGATGGGGAAACTCACAAGAAACAACCAAGAGGTATGTGAGGCGCTCAACACGAGGTTTAAGTAGGTATTTACAGTGGAGGCAGGAAGGAATCTGGGTAGACAGGACAGAGCGGGACACCAACAAGGAATATACCAAGTGTTGGATGGCATACACACGTCTGAGGAGGTGGTGAAGCAGTTGCTCAGTGACCTTGATACCTCATAGGCGATGGGTCCAGACAATATCTCCCCGTGGGTCCTTCGGGAGGGAGCAGAGATGCTGTGTGTGCCACTAACCACAATATTCAACACATCCCTTGAAACTGGGCAGATACCTGAGGTATGGAAAAAGGCAAATGTAGTTCCCATTTTTAAGAAAGGAGACAGAAAAGAGGCACTAAACTATAGACCGGTGTCACTTACGTGTATAGTGTGCAAAGTCGTGGAGAAAATCACCAGGAGAAGAGTGGTGGAGCACCTGGAATGGCACAGGATTATCAACGACAGCCAGCATGGATTCATGGAAGGCAAATCCTGTGTAACAAACCTTCTGGAGTTCTATGACAAAGTAACAGAGGTAAGACACGAGAGAGAGGGGTGGGTTGATTGTGTTTTCCTGGACTGCAGGAAGGCCTTCGACACAGTTCCTCATATGAGATTAGTGAAGAAGCTGGAGGACCAAGCGTGTATAACAGGAAGGGCACTTCAATGGATCAGGGAATACCTGACAGGGAGGCAACAACGGGTCATGGTGCGTGATGAGGTATCACAGTGGGCGCCTGTGACGAGTGGGGTCCCACAGGGGTCAGTCCTAGGACCAGTGCTATTCTTGGTATATGTGAATGACATGACGGACGGGATAGACTCAGAAGTGTCTCTGTTCGCAGATGATGTGAAATTAATGAGGAGAATCAAATCGGATGAGGATCAGGCAGGACTTCAAAGAGATCTGGACATGCTGAACACCTGGTCCAGCAACTGGCTTCTCGAATTAAATCCCGCCAAATACAAAGTCATGAAGATCGGGGAAGGGCAAAGAAGACCGCAGACAGAGTAAAGGCTAGGTGGACAAAGACTACAAACCTAGTTAAAGGAGAATAACCTTGGGGTGAGTATAACACCAAGCATGTCTCCGGAAGCACACATCAACCGGATAACTGCGGCAGCAAATGGGCGACTGGCAAACCTAAGATTAGCGTTCCGATACATAAGGAATCATTGAAGACACTGTACACCGTGTACGTCAGGTCCATACTATAGTATGCAGCACCAGTCTGGAACCCACACCTGGTCAAGCACGTCAAGAAATTAGAGAAAGTGCAAAGGTTTGCGCCAAGGTTAGTTCCAGAGCTCAGGGGAATGTCCTACGACGAAAGGTTAAGGGAAATAGGCCTGACGACACTGGAGGACAGGAGGGTTGTATGTCGTAACAACGACATACAAAATACTGCGTGGAATAGACAAGGTGGATAGAGACAGGATGTTCCAGAGAAGAGACACAGAAACAAGGGGTCACAATTGGAAGTTGAAGACTCAGATGAGTCAAAGGGATGTTAGGAAGTATTTCTTCAGCCATAGAGTAGTCAGGAAGTGGAATAATCTGCAGCAAGTGATGTCGTGGAGGCAGGAACCATACATAGTTTTAAGACGAGGTATGATAAAGCTCACGGAGCAGGGAGAGAGAGGACCCAGTAACGATCAGTGAAGAGGCGGGGCCAGGAGCTGAGTCTCGACCCCTGCAACCACAAACATTTGAGTACTTAAGTACCGTGAAGGAGTTTGGGTAGATACGGCTTATGGTGTTATTGGCCTTTATAAACCCAACAAAGAATTAAATTAAGGTCCTTTCCTGGCGACTCTTTCACTCTGGCCAGAGTTAGTTAATAATCCTGGATTATCTAAGACATAACTCATCAACTAACAAGACAGTGTTAGCTAACAAGGAGTCAGGAGGAGGGTAAATGAGGGGAGAATGAGTGTAGTAGTGAATGAACTGAAAGATCAACTTCTCTAGACACCTCAGTGGTTTAGCGCTTCTTTTGATTATAATAATAATAGACACCTCAACTAATAGGAATTTTAACGATTCTTAAACTTATATTAACATATCTTATGCTTATATTAGCATATCTTAAGCTAATATTAGCATATCTTAAGCTTATATTAGCATATCTTAAGCTAATATTAGCATAGCTTAAGCTTATATTAGCATAGCTTAAGCTAATATACAGCATATCTTAAGCTAATATTAGCATACCTTAAGCTTATATTAGCATATCTTAAGCTTATATTAGCATAACTTAAGCTAATATTAGCATATCTTAAGCTTATATTAGCATATCTTAAGCTTATATTAGCATATCTTAAGCTAATATTAGCATATCTTAAGCTTATATTAGCATATCTTAAGCTTATATTAGCATATCTTAAGCTATATTACATATTTAGTATATTAGCAATATCTTAAAGCATATTTATATTAGCATATCTTAAGCTTATATTATCATATATTAAGCTTATATTATCATAGTTTAAGCTAATATTAGCATATCTTAAGCTTATATTAGCATATCTTATGCTTATATTATCATATTTTAAGCTAATATTAGCATATCTTAAGCTTATATTAGCATATCTTAAGCTTATATTAGCATATCTTAAGCTTATATTAGCATATTTTGGGCTAATATTAGCATATCTTAAGCTTATATTAACATATCTTAAGCTTAAATTATCATATTTTAAGCTAATATTAGCATATCTTAAGCTTATATTAGCATATCTTAAGCTAATATTAGCATATCTTAAGCTTATATTATCATATATTAAGCTTATATTATCATATCTTAAGCTAATATTAGCATATCTTAAGCTTATATTAGCATATCTTAATTAAGCTAATATTAGCATATCTTAAGCTTATATTAGCATATCTTAAGCTAATATTAGCATATCTTAAGCTAATATTAGCATATCTTAAGCTTATATTAGCATATTTTAAGCTTATATTATCATATCTTAAGCTTATATTAGCATATCTTAATTAAGCTAATATTAGCATATATTAAGCTTATATTAGCATATCTTAAGCTAATATTAGCATATCTTAAGCTTATATTAGCATATCTTAAGCTAATAATAGCATATCTTAAGCTTATATTAGCATATCTTAAGCTTATATTAGCATATCTTAGCTTGTGTGAGCTTATTTTTAAGCTGTAGTTGTAAGGGAGTTGCAAGATCAGCTCTTAACTAATAAGTAAGTAAGTAAGTAAGTTTATTCAGGTATACACAAATACAGTTACATAGATTATCATACATAGCAGCATATGTGTAGAGAACCTATAATAACCCAAAAAAGTCAGAGTGACTTATTTCCATTGGGGTCCCTTTAATACCTTAATATTATACACTGTAGTAGATACATGTTATTATACTATAAAGGATATATACTAGGAATAAGGTAAAAAGAGTTATTTACATGTACATGTGTGTTAGCTAAAAAAAAAATAAAAATCATTCTCCTCCCTTTCTGTTTACCTGGAGAGAATTCCAGGGGTCAACGCCCCTGCGGCCCGGTCTGTGACCAGGCCTCATGTTGGACCAGAGCCTGATCAACCAGGCTGTTACTGCAGGCCGCACGCAGTCCAACGTACGAACCACAGCCCGGCTGGTCAGGTACCGACTTTAGGTGCCTGTCCAGTGCCTGCTTGAAGACAGCCAGGGGTTTGTTGGTAATCCCCCTGATGTATGCTGGGAGGCAGTTGAACAATCTTGGGCCCCTGACACTTATTGTGTTGTCGCTACATTCATTAGGTACCTTTTGGTTCTCTTCTTGAACTGGCTCATGCTATGACTGGCTTTGACATGTGCAGGCAGTCTGTTCCATTCCTTTATTGCTGTACAATAAAAGGTGTTTGAAGCCTGGCCACTGACGTGGGTACTACAAAGTTGTGCTCTCTCCCCATAGTACTATGACTGCTTTGGTTCCCAGCCTTGACAAAATTGGCAGCAAGATATTCTGGACACTGTTTGTGAGCAATTTTATAAACTTGATTTAATTTAAGTTGTTTTACTCTGTCTTCAATATTCAGCATATCCAATTGTTGTAATTCATCCTGGCCTACATGCTCTCTTGGACCCAGGTCCAGGATGAATCTTATCATTTTGTTCTGGGTGATTTGCAGCTTATCTTTCAGTTTTTTTGTCAAGCAGAGTACCATGAAGAGCAAGCGTAGTCAATATGACATTGTATAAGGGCTAGACATAGGGTCCTGCGAGCCTCAGTAGGTAGACACTGTGCTTGTCTGTAGAGGAACTTCAGTCTGGCATTCGCTTTCTTTACTACACTGTTACCTATCAATCCTCCTGACATGCATGGGTCAAAGGGGATTCCCAGATATTTTACTGAGGAAACTGAAGTGATGGATTCCCCATTACATCGGACATTAAAATTATTTACCCTGCTCAGTTTATATTTCGTGCCAAAGAGTATGGCTTCTGTTTTCCCGAGGTGTAACGATAACTTGTTGTCTACTAACCATTTGCTG
>WNWK01024726.1:0-29364 GCA_009830355.1 Cherax destructor
AAAAAAAAAAAAAAAAAATATACTTATACTTTCGTTTTTCCTTTTGGGCCACCCTGCCTTGGTGGGAAACGGCCGACGTGTTGAAAGAAGATATATACGTATCTCTTAATATAGCATTATTTTTATAATGTTGGTTTAAATAACCTTTTGAGAGGAATGTGAGAGGACCAATAAGTTTTCAGATGCAGCAGCTAAGCCTGAGTAAGTATCTTTTTAGCCGATAAATATCCTCCTTTTACCCTAAGACCTTTTAAGTAAATACCCTATGCTAGTACATGTAGAACCTTGATGATAAATATGGGGAAAATAACATAACAGACCAGCAGGTCATTTCTAACTTCAAAAAACTCTACACAAAAGCATTGTTTCAAAAGTGCTTTGAAGTGACCTCGGACACTGAGTTGACCCTAAGAGAGTTCTGGAAAGATCACTTCAGTATCCTCCATTGCATAAGCCTTATAGGTAAGGCTTGGGAGGGAGTGACTTCCAGGACTTTGAACTCTGCTTGGAGACAATTGTGGCCGGGGTGTGTCCAACAGAGGGATTTTGAAGGGTTTGAGGCTGACCCTGACCCTGACGACCCTGTGCCTGTTATGGAAGGTATTGTGGCATTGGGCAAGTCCCTGGGGTTGGAGGTGAGTGGCAAGGATGTGGAAGAGTTGGAGGAGGACCACAGGGTAGAGCTAACCACTGAAGAGCTGCAAGAGCTTCATCTGGAACAGCATCAGACCACAGTAGAGGAAATTGATTCACAGGAGGAGGAAGATGGACTGAATGAGGTGCCTTCTTCAGAGATTAAGGAAATTTGTTCAATGTGGAATAAGGTGCAGGAATTTGTTGAAAAATACCACCCTGAGCAAGCTGAAATAAGCCATCTCTGCAACAAGTTCAGTGACAGAGCCATATTGCACTTCAGGAACATGTTAAAGAGGTACCAGAAACAGAGGACTGTGGACAGTTATTTTGTGAGACAGGGGTCCAGTGACTGTCAAGCTGGTCCTAGTGTCATTAAAAGACCAAGAAGGGAAGTAAACCCAGATAGGGCTTTGATACCTGAAGTCCTTATGGAGGGGGATTCCCTTTCAAACACTAAGCCCTCCCTCACTACTCCTTATCTTTCAGATGCCAGCAAGTCTCTTCAATAAAGGTAAGTAAATGTTATTTGAAATGTAAATTTATAAATTTAATATGTGTTGGTGTGTGTTTTGTATATGTAAAACTATAGTTATTCTTTAAAAAAAAATTTTTTTTTTGTGAATATTTTTGGGTGTCTGGAACGGATTAATTGCATTTACATTATTTCTTATGGGAAATCATGGTTCGACTTTCGGCCAGTTCGAGTTAAGGCCTAGCTCCTGGAACGGATTACGGCCGATACTCGGGGGTCCACTGTACTTTTTTTACAACCCCATCTATAAATATGTTAAATAACCATGGTGACATTACACATCCCTGTCTAAGACCCACTTTCACTGGGAAGTAATCTACCTTTCGACCGCATACCCTAACCTAAGCCTTACTATCCTCATAAAAACTTTTTACAGCATTTATTAACTTACTACTTATTCCATACACTTGCAACATCTGCCACATTGCTCCCCTATCCACTCTATCATATGCCTTTTCTAAATTTATAAATGCAATGAAAACTTTCCCTACCTTTATCTAAATACTGTTCACATACATATATGCTTCAATGTAAACACTTGATCTACACATACCCTACCCATTCTAAAGCCTCCTTGCTCATCTGCAATCCTACTCTCTGTCTTACCTCCAATTCTTTCAATAATAACCCTACCGTACACTTTACCTGGTATACTTGGTAAACTTCTTTCCCTATAATTCTTACAATCTCTTTTGTCCCCCTTCCCTTTATATAAAGGAATTATACACACACTCTGCCAATTCCTAGGTACCTTCCCCTCTTTCATACATTAAACAAAAATACCAACCACTCTCCCCCTGCTTTTAACATTTCTGTTATGATTCCGTCAGTTCCAGCTGCTTTACCCCCTTTCATTCTACGTAATGCCTCACGCACCTCCCTCCACACTCTCATCCTGCTCTTCTTCACTCCTAAAAGATGTTATTAAACCTCTCTGGCCAGTACATGAAATTACTGCCTCCCTTTCTTCATCAACATTTAAAAGTTCCTCAAAATATTTCCCCCATCTACCCAATACCACCAGCCTCCCATCTACTAACTCCCCTACTTTGTTTTTAACTGACAAATCCATTCGTACCCTAGGCTTTCTTAACCTGTTTATCTCACTCAACAGAAATCTGGGGCACAAATCTTTACCTCCCTTTAATGCTAATTTGTACAAGTTTTTTACTATCTATCATTATCTGCCAGGAAAAAACATGGAAGAGTGCTACAGAAACATAGAATTAGAAATACTATAATTGACATCTGTCTTATCATATTACCTTGCCAGATGGAATGTAGGTATCCTTAGGATATGTTACTGTGGATATATTTTTATAAAAACACAGTACATTACCCTACACACATTTTATATAAAATTGAAACAAAACTTGAAAACTAATGCTACCAATTCCCTTGAGATTACAGACTCCTTTAAGAAAATTAGTAACACTGTATTGCATGAGGGTAATGAGTAGCTATGCAATCATAATGAGTGAGACTTGTATTAAAATTACAAATAAAACACTTTACCTCTGTAACTTCACGGGAACCATTTACACGAAGATAATGTTGTGCAAACTCTGCCTGGCTGATAAGGTCTCCAATAGCTTCACGCAAACTTGTTTTGTTAAATTTCAGGTGCTCATTGAGTCTTGCAGTAGTTTTCTTTAGAATTTTTGTGAGTGAACCAATTGATGTCACCCATCGCTGCAATCCCTGTGAAAATATTCAAAGATTATAATTATGAAAATGTTTTAAGTTTATTTTCCTGTACTACATAATATGCCTCTTTTTCATGTGGTTGTAGTGGCAGTAGTAGTATCAATTTGATAGGTTCATTTTAACAGAGAATATGGGGGAAAAAATAGTGAGAAAAATAGTTTTTGTAGACTTCCTTCAAAAGTGTTGAAACACTTATGGCAGGGTGAGTGTAAGAGGTCTAGTGTGTGATGTAAATAGTGACAGTGGACACCTAGTACAGTTCAGCTTAGAAAAACTGTTTAGTGATAGGTAATGCATATTATAATTAGATTAAATATGTATACAAAGTACAGCACAGTTAAGTCTTTTATTTCATAGGGGTTACATTCCTGAAAATCAGCATATAATTAAAAATCACATTGCATGAAGAGAAGAATATAAGGGTAAAATAAGGTTACACTTGTCAAGCAATATGTTTTACTATTGTAGGTAAGCACTGCACTGGTATAATTTATTTTGTATTCTGTTATGTTTTCCCTATCAATAATAAAAAAAATTCAAAGTAAAAATTGATACAAAATTAGGAGACATTTATGGAAAGCTCCTATTTATGTAGAGTATTTTGGATGGGCTAAGACTGGATCTTAAAAACTACTTGACATTACATAGCTCCATAGTTGAGTTAGAATATTCAAATACAAAGTTTAACCACTTTGCCGTTCATGTCGTAGTACTACAGCTTTGAAGTCAGTGTTCATGCCATATACTATGCCAAAATATTGGCGGCTTCAAATTTAACACAAGAACATTGATAGGCCTACATCTAAGAATGGGTCTGCGTGGCCAGTGTACACAGTAAACAAAATCGGGGTGCCCGTATTGCACTGTGGGAACGCCATCTCAGTACGCTTTGTTCACCATGCCTTGCAGTAAGAAAAACCTCACTCCTGTCAAATTGGGAATCTCCTCTTCCCAAGTGACTGCTCTAACCCTGATGGAGGTGGAAGTGAAGGTGAATTCTATGGTTTTGAACAACTAGTGACCGAAAGGGAAATAATGCTGAAAACACTGACGACCCTCAACCATCCATCTCTGGGGTTGGTCTGTCTCGGACACATTCAGTTTTACAATGCCATAAGCATAAGCTTATATTTTCCTGTGGCCAGGACTCAGATGTGAGTAATGGTGATGACAGTGATGTGGATTTTGACTTCCTACCTCTTGATGAGCATTTGAGTAATGACAGCAAGCACAAATATTCACCAGTGAAGTGGCAATTTATACAATGCTGCATGAGGTCTTGTAGTGTGCCATATGCAATGCCAAGAGGACAGAGTACATCCTGGAGAACATTCCATAGCCCTACACCAGGAACAGAC
This sequence comes from Cherax destructor, assembly GCA_009830355.1. Lineage (NCBI taxonomy): Eukaryota > Metazoa > Arthropoda > Malacostraca > Decapoda > Parastacidae > Cherax > Cherax destructor. The sequence goes on from WNWK01024726.1 coordinate 4,234, forward strand.
AGTGAAAGTAACGATGATGTGGCTACAATTGGCATGGATAATAGACCGCATGCATTGGCAGGTGGTGTTAGTAGTGGTGCCATGCAGGATGAAGCACCAGCCCAGGCTAGGAGCCACTTCGCTGACTCAGCATGTCCACGCTCCAGGGCATCCTCAACCATCCACACGCCACAACCTGCACAACCACGACTACAACCACCTACTAATATCCAGTACCCACCAACAGACTGTATCTGGGATTGGCAGCAAAATACAAATTTTGTACCCAATCCCTATCATTTTCATAATAATCGCAGTGGAATCCTGCCAAACTGTACACATGACAACACTCCCAGTGAAGTGGAATTCTTTGAATTCATTTTTGATGAACCCCTGATGGAAATTATTGTCAGGGAAAGCAACATGTGCTTTGATTACACCATGGCAAACATTATGGTTTCACCACAGTCATGACTACACCAGTGGAAGGAGACAACAGTGGCCAATTTTTTCCTTGCCGCAATGCTTATGCCAAATGTGTATAAGCATAGTATCAAGTCATACTGGTCCACAGACCTTCTAATTTCTACCCTGGCCTTCAGTAATATTATCCCAGTCAAAAGATTTCTCCAATTGTTACATATGCTACACTTCTCTGACAAAACAAGGCAGAAACGACAGGTTATACAAGATTAGGGATGTTTTTATGTATCTGAAACAAAAATTCAGTATGTATTTTTATCCATTCAAGAATTTTGTTATTGATGAGTCTGAGCACAAGAAATTGCCCCAATCAACTACAGTAGAACCCCCATATCCACGGGGGATATGTGGATACCAAAACCATGGATAGTAGCAAACCCTATATGTAAGTCCTATACAGTGAAACCCCGAATTTCAGCCACCCCGACTATCGGCTGCTTTTGCCCTGACTTTCGGCCATTGCCCCGAGTTTTGGCCAGCGTACCAGACCTGTCCGCTTGTCTGCGCTTGCGCGCCTTGCTGCGCAGGTGCCGTGAGCCAGTCTAGCATTGTTGAGACCACGAAAAAGATGATACAACCATAAATACTATACGAAAATACACCTCAAAGTCGGCGTTTTATTCCAAAACATGGTCAGAGTTTTTTTTTCTCATTATGCACTGCGTGCTGCAGGAGTTTTTTTATACTGCGCACACTGACCACACAGACCCATTCTCTCATATGTGGGCCTACCAGCTTTCTCCCGTTTGATTCGAGGCCGCTAGAATTTGTGAGTATATATACGTCCGAAACACTGGCTCGTAAGACGTATATATACGACTGAAACAGTCAAAGGGTTAATTCTTTCAATAATAACTCTACCATACACTTTACCAGGTGTACTCAACAGAATTATTCCCCTATAATTTTTACAATCTTTTGTTCCCTTTGCCTTTATACAAAGGAACTATGCATGCTCTCTGCCAATCCTTAGGTACCTTACCCTCTTTCATACATTTATTAAATAAAAACACTAGCCACTCCAAAACTATATCCCAACGTGCCTTTAACATTTCTATCTTTATCCCACCAATCCCAGCTGCTTTACCCCCTTTCATTCTACTCACTGCCCTATGCACCTTCCCCACACTCACAACTGGTTCTTCCTCACTCCTATAAGATGTTATTCCTCCTTGCCTTATACACGAAATCACAGCTTCCCTATCTTCTTCAACATTTAACCCTTAAACGGTCCACACGTATATTTACGTTAGTACTGCTACTGCCCAAAACATATTTTTACGTTTTATTTTTCCTGCCACCAAATTTGGCACGACTGGCCTGAGATGCCTGGTGAGCATAGAATGGGTCTTAACACTTGGTGTGCCCAATATTAAAAAAATCTGGGACCACTTAGTACCTTGTGGGAGCACCAGGTAAATTGAGCGCCAACTAGAGCAAACACTGTGGCAAACACTAAGGATTCACTGATGTTATGTCATATTAACACTCCCCTTTGAAGTGGAAAGTGATGTCGGCAGGCTGGCAGGCCAGCTGGCTGCCTGCCTGCCTGCCTGCCTGGCCACCTGGCTGGCAAGCAGCTGGTTGGCCACCTATCTGGCCAGCAGCTGGCTGGTCAGCTGGGCACCTGATTGGCTGTCTATCTCTGTCTGTATCTTTCTGTCTCTATCTCTATCTCACAGGAACACATATGTAAATACAATTATACATAGTGTAATACTGTGTTATACATAGTGTTATACTGTGCTTGTGATCTACGTAATACCAGTTGGTTCATGAGCTACTCTCTGAGACAAGCAGACAGAAAGGAGATGACACACAGGCAGACAGAAAGACAGACACACAGACAGACAGATACAGACAGACACAGGTTTGCGTAACAAATAAAGGGAAGCAATGTAAACTCGTCAACTGTCATCACTGTAATTACTGGACTGATAAGAAGAGATAAGACTACGGCTCACCCTTTGTGAAATGTCACCAGTCATCATTAGTGGAGATCAGAGGAGATAAGGCAGTGATGCTTCAAGGGAACTTTTATTATTATTATTATTATTATTATTCACTATTATTATTATTATTCACTATTATTATTATCATTATTATTCACTATCATTATTATTATTATTATTTTTATGCACTATCATTATTATTATTATTTGAGTACAATTTCAGAACCTAATATTAGTGCCAGAACACAGATTGGCTATGAAATCACAAGAACTACTATAAATTGTGATTACGAGAACATAAAAATTATATAAAATAATAAAAAAAAAGTGAAAAAAAGGTATATCGGCAACGATTCTGCAAGCAGAAGGACTCCTGTTGCTGTCAGGTGAGCATCCAGTGCCAACTTCTCCGCCTCATATCTCGGTAACTACTGACCCAAATTCTTTTTTTTTTTCCTATAACACTTAAAAAAATGTGCTCTTTATTTCTATAAAAAAAAAAATTACAAAGATTCGGGGCACTGGGCGAGCTAACGTAAATATACGTGTGGACCGTTTAAGGGTTAACAATTCCTCAAAATATTACCTCCATCTTCCCGATAACTCTAAGTCTCCAATTAATAACTCTCCTCTCCTATTTTTAACTGACAAATCCATTTTTTCCCTAGGCTTTCTCAACTTATTGATCTCAATCCAAAACTTTTTCTTATTTTCAACAAAATTCGTTGATAACATCTCACCCACCCTCTCATTTGCTCTCTTTTTACATTGCTTCACCACTCTCTTAACCTCTCTCTTTCTCCATATACTCCTCCCTCCTTGCATCACTTCAACTTTCTAAAAACCTCTCTTACTACTCTCTTTACATTATCATTCCACCAATCGCTCTTCTTCCCTACCGCACTCACTTTCCTATAACCACAAACTTCTGCTGAACACTAACAATATATTCTTAAACTTACCCCATACCTCTTCTACCCCTTTGCCTATACATACTCTCACTAGCCCATATATCCTGCAATAGTTGTTTATATCTTACACTAACTGCCTCCTCTAGTTTATAAACCTTCACCTCTCTCTTCCTGTTTCTATTTTCCTTGTATCACATCTACATTTTACTCTCACTGTAGTTACAACTAAAAAGTGATCTGATATATCTGTGGCCCCTCTATAAACATGTACATCCTGAAGTCTACTCAACAGTCTTTTATCTACCAATACATAGTCCAACAAACTACTGTCATTACGCCCTACATCATATCTTGTATACTTATTTATTCTCTTTTTCTTAAAATATGTATTACCTATAACTAAACCCCTTTCTATACAAAGTTCAATCAAAGGGCTCCCATTATCATTTACACCTGGCACCCCAAACTTGCCTACCACACCCTCTCTACATGTTTCTCCTACTTTAGCATTTAGGTCCCCTACCACAATTACTCTCTCACTTGGTTCTAAAGTTCCTATACATTTGCTTAACATCTCCCAAAATCTCTCTCTCTCCTCTACACTCCTTTCTTCTCCAGGTGCATACACGCTTATTATTTTTTATTTTGTATTCACATGAATTTTTATTCACACCAAAAAAATAGAAGATTTACTGTTATGCAATATTGTAATAACTGTATAAATAATATCAGCACATTCGTGAACATATATCAGACCTACCTGCTGAGGCGTATTAGACTCATGACAACATTTGTTTACACTTGAACATCAGCAAATATTTAACATTTCCGCTACTTTGAGCTCAGTTTCAAGCCATTTTCAGTACTAAACATTCAGTACTGTAGCATCTTCCATTTTATCAAATGAAACCAAGAAATCACGAATACAACTATAAAAAACATACAAAAAAAAAAAAAAAAACTGCAGTTGCTGTTTTAATCCAAAATTACAGTTGCAGTTTTTTCTTTCATTATGCACAGCGTGCTGTAGGATTTGTTTTGTGTGGTGCAGTAATCGCATCAATCGGACAAATATTGGGTATTTGTCCGATTGATGTAATCCACAATTTAAGATCACTATATCACTGAACATCAATACCTCGTCACTCGGTATATACATGTACAGTAAACCCTCGGTTAGCGGCCGTTCCTGTTAGCGGCCAACTCGGTTAGCAGCTGGTTTTACAGCTCCGGGTTAGCAGCCGTATGGGACGCATCGGTCCGCCAGCTGGGGTCACTTGCGCTTCAGTTTGGCTCTCTCTCTCGGTGCGTAAGGAAGCTTCTGTTCATTCATCCAAACATTTTGCTCGTTTTCCATTTTTTTTTTTGTCAGTGCAGCTGCGAAATAAGTAACCATCGCTCCCAAGAAAGTTACTAGTAAAGTTCCTGTGGCAAAGAGTGTGAGAAACACCATGGAATTTAAGAGAGAAGTGATTGAGAAATATGAGAGTGGTATGCAGGTGCTGGAACTTGCCAGGATGTTTGGTTAAAACAAATCAACAATTACAACCATCCTGTCAAAGAAAGAACAAATCAAGGATGCTGATGTTGCCAAAGGAGTAAATGTGCTTACGAAACAAAGGTCACCAATAATGGAACAAATGGAAAAGTTATTGTTATTGTGGATTAAAGAATAACAAATAGTGGGAGACAGTGTAGTGGAGTCTGTTATTTGTGAGAAGGCAAAACAGTTGTATGAAGATCTTGTGAAAACTCCTGGAACAAGTGCTGCTGGTAGTGAATTTAGGGCCAGCAAAGGCTGGTTTGAGAGATTTAAGAAGCACAGTGGCATACACAGTGTTGTAAGGCATATTGAGACTGCAAGTTCAGAAAAACATGCTGCTGAAAAATTTGTGCAGGAATTTCAGGACTACATAAAGAGTGAAAATCTGAAACCCCAACAAGTGTTTAACTGTGACGAAACAGGCCTGTTTTGGAAGAAAATGCCCAACAGGACCTACATCATGCAGGAGGAAAAGACACTGCCAGGACACAAGCTTATGAAAGACAGGCTAACTCTCATGTGTGGCAATGCAAGTGGGGATTTCAAAGTGAAGCCTTTACTCGTGTATCACTCTGAAACTCCCAGAGTGTTCAAGAAACCCAATGTCCACAAGAAAAGATTGTGTGTGATGTGGAAATCAAATCAAAATGCATGGGTCACAAGGTCAATTTTCAAAGATTGGGTTGATGATGTGTTCAGCCCAAGTGTGAAAAAATACCTTCAGGATAACAATGTATAGTTCCTTTATATAAAGGGAAGGGGGATAAAAAAGAGTGTAAGAATTATAGGGGAAGAAGTTTACTGAGTATACCAGGTAAAGTGTATGGCAGGGTTATTATTGAAAGAATTAGAGGTAAGACAGAGAGTAGGATTGCAGATGAGCAAGGCGGCTTTAGAGTGGGTAGGGGATGTGTAGATCAAGTGTTTACAGTGAAGCATATATGTGAACAGTATTTAGATAAAGGTAGAGAAGTTTTCATTGCATTTATGGATTTAGAAAAGGCATATGATAGTGGATAGGGGAGCAATGTGGCAAATGTTGCAAGTGTATGGAATAGGTAGTAAGTTACTGAAGGCTGTAAAGAGTTTTTATGACGATAGTGAGGCTCAGGTTAGGGTGTGTAGGAGAGAGGGAGATTACTTCCCAGTAAAAGTAGGTCTTAGACAGGGATGTGTAATGTCACCATGGTTGTGTAATATATTTATAGATGGGGTTGTAAAAGAAGTAAATGCTAGGGTGTTGGGGGGTGGGGTGGGATTAAATTATGGGGAGTTAAATATAAAATGGGAGTTGACACAGTTACTTTTTGCTGATGATACTGTGCTTATGGGAGATTCTAAAGAAAAGTTGCAAAGGTTAGTGGACGAGTTTGGGAGGGTGTGTAAAGGTAGAAAGTTGAAAGTGAACATAGATAAGAGTAAGGTGATGAGGGTATCAAACGATTTAAATAAAGAAAAATTGGATATCACATTGGAGAGAGGGATTATGGAAGAAGTAAATATTTTCAGATATTTGGGAGTTGATGTGTCAGTGGATGGTTTTATGAAGGATGAGGTTAACCATAGAATTGATGAAGGTAAAAAGGTGAGTGGTGCGTTGAGGTATCTGTGGCGACAAAAAACGTTATCCATGGAGGCAAAGAAGGTAATGTACGAAAGTATAGTGGTACCAACACTTATATGGGTGTGAAGCATGGGTTGCAAATGCTGCAGCGAAGAGGCTGGAGGCAGTGGAGATGTCCTGTCTAAGGGCAATGTGTGGTGTAAATATTATGCACAAAATTCGGAATGTGGAAATTAGGAGGTGTGGAGTTACTAAAAGTATTTGTCAGAGGGCTGAAGAGGGGTTGTTGAGGTGGTGCCCTGCATACTAGGGGGGTGGTGCCCTGCATACTAGGGGCTTTTGGCATGTACACCTCATGTAATCTCAATAACCAAATGTAATTCTTTGTATCATGTCCAAATAAAAATTATTATTATTATTATTATTTAGAGAGAATGGATCAAAGTAGAATGACTTGGAGAGCGTATAAATCTGTAGAGGAAGGAAGGCGGAGTAGGGGTTGTCCTAGAAAAGGTTGGAGGAAGGGGATAAAGGAGGTTTTGGGGGCGAGGAGCTTGGACTTCCAGCAAGCATGTGTGAGCGTGTTAGATAGGAGTGAATGGAGATGAATGGTTTTTGGGACCTGACGAGCTGTTGGAGTGTGAGCAGGGTAACATTTTGTGAAGGGATTCAGGGAAACCAGTTAATTGATTTAGTTGGATTTGAGTCCTGGAAATTGGAAGTACAATGCCTGCACTTTAAAGGAGGGGTCTGGGATAGTGACAGCTGGGAGGGACTATTCTCAGCTGTCGTATCTGAGCGCCTCTGCAAAGACAGTGATTATGTATGAGTGTGGTGAAAGTGTTGAATGATGAAAGTATTTTCTTTTTGGGGATTTTCTTTCTTTTTGGGTCATCTTGCCTCGGTGGGAGACGGCAGACTTGTTGAGAAAAAAAAAAAAAAATTTGTTTGGAACGGATTAATTGTATTTACATTAATTCTTATGGGGAAAATTAATTTGGTTAAAGGCCATTCCGGTTAAAGGCCTAGCTCCTGGAATGGATTACGACTGCTAACCAAGGGTCCACTGTATGAGATGAGTAACAATCCTTCAGTATAGAATAACACGACCCACTGTGTGGAAACACCTTTAGGCCTATCTCTATCTCTGTCTCACAGGTACACATAAATACAATTATACATAGTAAAAATTACCTAGGATAACCCAAAAATCCAGACAAAGTGCTACACTGTGCTTGTAGATATAATGCATAGTAAGCATGACTGGTAAGTAATACGTATTTACACTTGCTCAGGGATCAGACGTGACGACGACTGCATCGTGAGTAATACCTGTTGGTTCATGAGTGGCATGTGGCTCTCTGAGAAAGAGAGAAACAAGCAGAGAGACTGAGAGACAAGCAGAGACAGAGATAAACAGAGAGCTAGACAGAGAGCTAGACAGACGGACATGTTTATGTTTAACAGTGAAAACAAATAAAACCAAGGAGGTGCACGCTCATCAAATGTCACCATTGCTGCACTGTCAGCAGTGGAGTGACTCATCTTACACCATGCTTCAAGGAAACTTTATTTTATTATTATTAACACATCGGCCGATTCCCACGAAGGCAAGGTGGCCCGAAAAGAAAAACTTTCATCATCATTCACTCCATCACTGTCTTGCCAGAGGGTGCTTTACACTACAGTTATAAAACTGCAACATTAACACCCTCCTTCAGAGTGCCGGCACTGTACTTCCCATCTCCAGAACTCAAGTCCGGCCTGCCGGTTTCCTGAATCCCTTCATAAATGATACTTTGCTCACACTCCAACAGCACGTCAAGTATTAAAAACCATTTTTCTCCATTCACTCCTATCAAATACGCTCACACATGCTTGCTGGAAGTCCAAGCCCCTCGCACACAAAACTTCCTTTACCCCCTCCCTCCAACCTTTCCTAGGTTGAAGGAAACTTATTATGATTAATAATAATAATAATAATAATAATTATTATAATAATAATAATAATAATTATTTATTTGGACATGATACAAAGAAATACATTTGGTTATTGAGATTACATGAGGTGTACATGCCAAAAGCCCCTAGTATGCAGGGCATTTTGGGCAGACTTAAAATTAACTTAAAACTAAATTGTAAGAATTTTTGTAGATAGTATACACTGAGTAAAGGTGAGTATTTAAGCTATGAAATTTGAACATAGTTTTGTACTTTTGTCTTCATTATAAAATTAATTAAATCAGATTAAACAAATTAAAGCAATAATAATAATAAAATAATAAGAAGTTATGGTTGATAATTTATAAAATAAGTAAAGTTGCATATCTAAGTTTTAAAGTTTGAATATAAGTTGAACATATCAATTAATTGTAGCAATTTATTGCAGCAATGCAACTAATTGAGTGAGATAACAATTTAAAACAGTTAATTGCATTGCAGTTAGTTTACGTGGTAATTATAATGTAAGTGTTGTGGGAATAATTAGCTAAGTAAGTATTATTCATAACAGGTTTTACATTCATTCATTCGTTCATTCATACATTACATTGACTTTAAAGTCAGGTTTTACGTTAAGTGATTATTCTACTTTGTTGGGTGAGAAGGTGGTTTTTTAGCATTGTTTTGAATTGGGGTACAGGTAGGGTTTCTTTGGCAATGACAGGTAATGAATTCCAAATTTTCGTGCCTTTTATGTGCATTGAGTTTTTACATAGTGTTAGGTTAACACGGGGAACATCGAGGAGTGATCTGTGTCTAGTGTTATGGTCATGTGTCCTGTTAAAATTAGTAAGGAGAAGTTTGAGTGGTGGGTTAATATCTGCATAGAGTGTTCTATGTATGTAATAGGCACAGTAAAAAGTATGGATGTCTTGTATGGTGAGTAAGTTTAGGTTTTTGAATATTGGTGGAGTATGTTGCCTGGAGTGAGAATTTGTTATCATTCTAACTGCTGCCTTTTGTTGTGTTATTAGTGGTCTGAGATGAGTTATTGATGTAGAGCCCCATGCGCAGATTCCATAGGTGAGGTAGGGGTAAATGAGTGAGTGATATAGGGTAAGGAGAGCTGGTTGTGGAACATAGTACCGTATCTTGGATAGTATTCCCACGGTCTTTGAGACTTTCTTGGAGATTTGTTGTATGTGTGTCTGAAATTTGAGGCCACTGTCAAGATGGATTCCTAAGAATTTTCCCTCTGTGAGTTTTGCGATAGGGGACCCGTTTATCATTATGTTAAGTGGTGTGTTTGCAGCTCTGTTCCCAAACTGGATAAAATAGGTTTTATCAATATTGAGAGTAAGTTTGTTGGTCATCATCCAGGTAGATATTTTCTGCAATTCAGTATTTGCAGTGTTGGCTAGTGTGTCTGGGCTTGGGTGAGAGATAACGTATGTAGTGTCATCTGCAAAAAGTATGGGTTTGAGTAGTTGAGATGCATGATTATTATTATTATGATTATTATTATTACATACTCCCGCATATCCAAAACATTGCTGGGACCTATAAATACTATGTACAGTGGACCCCCGGATTTCGTACTGCTTCCAACTCGAGCAATTATGTAAATGTATTTTTGTAAGTGCTTTTGTAAGTGTATTTTTGGGGGCCTAAAACGGACTAATCTAATTTATATTCGTCCTTATGGGATCAAATTCATTTGGTAACAGCACTCAAACAGCCTTCTGGAAAGAATAATTGACAAAATCTGGGGGTCCACTGTAAATATTTCTAGACAATAGTATGTGACTAAGATAGGTGAAAATGTTCACCTGTCAGTGTTTGTGACTATTTGAGTACTATTTCAGTACCTAATATTAATGTCAGAACAAAGAATAGCTATGAAATCACAAGAACTACTACAAATTGTAATTATCAAAACAAAAATTATATTCTTTCTTTCAACACGTCGGCCGTTTCCCACTGAGAGGGTGGCCCAAAAGGAAAATGAAAGTTTCTCCTTTACATTTAGTAATATATACAGGAGAAGGGTTACTAGCCCTTGCTCCCGGCATTTTAGTCGCCTCTTACGACACGCATGGCTTACGGAGGAAGAATTCTATTCCACTTCCCCATGGAGAAAAATTATATGTACAAATTAAAAAAAAATGAGGATAAAAGGTACATCGGCAACACTTCTGCAAGTGGCAATGCTTCATGTTGCCATCAGGTGAGCGACAGGTGTTGGTTTTGCGGCCTTATATCACCATAAGTACTGACTAGTTTTTTTTTTTACATAACTTTTTTGTAAAAAAAAATGTCCTCTATGTATTTAAAAAAAAAATATTTTTTTCAAAATATTCGGAGCGCTGGGCAAGAGAACGTAGATCTACATTTGGACAGTTAATGGGTTAAATTCTCAAACATTAAAAAAAAAAAATATTCAGGCTTGTGGGTCTTATTTGGCACAATGAAGCAATAAAAAAATTATTATGATATAGTTGCAGCTCAGTAAGACAAGCTGTTATAATATGGTGCAACTTCTATATGCTAAACACTATTAACCCACAATTATATTCTGATATGTATCACAGTTCAGGTGGGTTAAATGAGTAATACTCTATTGAAAAAGCTTAAAGAAAAATCATACCTCTAGGAAAAGGGCATCGTTTTTAAGTTTAAAAGACACTTGGTGATAACCATTGGGTAGCTGGTCTGCTGTTTGGTTAAGTAAGGCTGCAAGTTCCATCAAATCAATGGTAAGAACTCTCTTCTCCAACTGAAAAGCAATATTAAAAACATTAATATACTTTTAATGCAAGTGCTATAAACACTGATTAATGAAAAATTAAATACCCATAGCTCAGAATGGAAAGGATCTGTATATTTTAGCTGGGTTACCATACAGAAAAGAACCACACTGGGACCCATCCCAGTGAACCTTCCAGTACCTGTATCTCAATCACAAACCCTCAACAGATCTGCTATAGAGGGTCTCGAAGACCAAAATATACAGATCTTTCCAAAACACACTTTATTTTTCATCCATGTAAGATTCACTGTCTCACATTAACATACAATTAAATTCTGAAATTTTATAATAACGTTGCATTATAAATGCAAACCTTCAATAAACTTCTCTAAACTCAAAGAAATAACTTATAATATCTATAAAGGATACAATTAATTTAGTAAGACTTACAATATCAGTGTAATAGTCCCAGGTGTCTTTATCAGCAACAGAAGAGTTGGCAAGCTCCCACAGCTGTTCTTTGGCATCTCTCGACAGGATCTCAACATCAGTGTCAACACGAATTTCAAGCATTAACTGATCAATCTGAAAAAATGACAATAATACAGCAATGCTGAATAATATATTGCTACGGAGTAAAGCATATACAGTGGACCCTTGCTTATTGGCCGTAATCCGTTCCAGAAGCTTGGCCTAAAAGCAAATAATATTTCCTATAAGAATTAATGTAAATATAATTAATCCGTTCCAGACAAAAATATCAACAAATTTTTTTAAGATTAACTATAGTTTTACATACACAAAACAATGAGAACTAAATAAAATGACTAAAAAAATGGATAAATGAACATTTAAATCATTATTACATATCTTTATTGAAGGCAGGAGGAGAGTATTGTTTGGAGAGAGGACAAAATACTACTTCAATATGATGCTAATATCAACTCTATACGGCTTACTTATCACAATTCATCTAATATGACATAATAAACAATATAAATAACATAGAAACCTCATATACACTCTAGAATGAATAAAATACATCTTTACGTATGTGGCTAGTGGTGGCGGTGACTGGAGTTTGTTTGGAGACAGGACAAGATAGTCTTTCAATATGACACTAATATCAACACTACAGCTTATTTATCAGTCAAAATTATCTCTATTTCTGTAATATATCATCGATTCTATCAAATGAGACTAAGAAAACGAGAATACAAGCATAAATACTATACGAAAATAGACTGCAAAGTCGCTGTTTTAAACCAAAAACACGGTCAGTTTTTTTTTCCTCATTATGCAGTGTGGTGCAGGATTTTTTTATACTGCGCACACTGACCGCACAGATCCATTCTCTCACATCTAGGCCTACCAGCCTGTTTCCACTTGATTTGAGGGCGCTAGAATTTAGGCGTACTAGTATGACGAAAACCCTGGCACGTAAGCCGTACTAGTACGGCCGAAACCCTGAAAGGGTTAATATTGTTTATTATGTCATATTAGATGAATTGTGATAGATAAATAAGCCGTAGAGTTTATATTTGTGTCGTATTGAAGGGCTATCTTGTTCTGCCTCTCTCATATGCCAACAAGAGTCTTCAATAAAGGTAAAACTGATTCAGATGTTCATTTATTTATATTTATTTTTCATTGTTTACGGTATGTAAAACTATAGTATTTATTCTTTAAAAAAATGAATTTTTTGTGAATATTTTTGAGTGGAAATGGATTAATTGTATTTACATTATTTCTTATGGGAAATATTAGTTTGACTTTTGACCAGATCAAGTTGAGGCCTAGCTCCTGGAATGGATTATGGCCGATACTCGGGGGTCCACAGTACAGTGGACCCCCGGAAATCGGCCACCTCCCAACTCGAACAATTATGTAAGTGTATTTTTGTAAGTGCTTTTGTAAGTGTATTTTTGGGGGTCTGAAACAATTAATCTAATTTACATTTGTCCTTATGGGAATAAATTCGTTCAGTAATGCCACTCAAACAACATTCTGGAACGAATTATGGCCGATTTCCGGGGGTCCACTGTATATGCATTTTATCGCTCTAGGGCACTTTAAATGCCTAGTACAGTCATCCCTCGGTTTTCGATTTTAATCCGTTCCAAATGGATCGGCTAAAACCAAAATCGGCGAATACCAAAACTATTTTCCCCATAAGAAATAATGGAAATTCAATTAATCCGTTCCAGAAACCCAGAAGTTTGGAAAAAAAAAATTTTGGGGGGCCTTAAAGATAGATTTACATGCACAAATGAATGAACTGAATGTGGCACTTACCTTTATTGAAGACTGATGTTGCTGGATGGGAGAGAGGGAAGAGGGAGAGGGAAGAGACCCAAATTTTTGGAAGGGAATCCTCCATAAGGACTCTAGGTACCAAGTCCTTATCTGGGGTCACTTCCCTGCAATGCCTGCTCCCCCCCCCCTGCCTACCTCCCCTGCCTGCTACACTCCCTCCCTGCCCTCCGCTACACTCACTCCCTGCCATGCTACACCCTGCATACATGCTACACTCCCTGCATACTGTCACTGCTACACTCACCCTGCATACATGCTACACTCCCTGCATACATGCTACACTCCCTGCATACATGCTACACTCCCTGCATACATGCTACACTCCCTGCATACATGCTACACTCCCTGCATACATGCTACACTCCCTGCATACATGCATTCACACTCCCCTGCATACATGCTACACTCCCTGCATACATGCTACACTCCCTGCATACCTGCTACACTCCCTGCATACATGCTACACTCCCTGCATACATGCTACACTCCCTGCATAGCCTGCTACACTCCCTGCATGCTACACTCCTGCATATGACACTCCCTGCATACTGTACACTCCTGCATACCTGCTACACTCCCTGCATACCTGCTACACTCCCTGCATACCTGCTACACTCCCTGCATACCATGCTACACTCCCTGCATACCTGTTACACTCCCTGCATACTGCTACACTCCCTGCATACATGTTTACACTCCCTGCATACATGCTACACTCCCTGCATACCTGTCTACACTCCCTGCATACATGCTACACTCCCTGCATGCATGCTAGACTCCCTGCATGCATGCTAGACTCCCTGCATGCATGCTACACTCCCTGCATACATGCTACACTCCCTGCATACTGTTACACTCCCTGCATACCTGCTACACTCCTGCATACCTGCTACACTCCCTGCATACCTGTTACACTCCCTGCATACATGCTACACTCCCTGCATACATGCTACACTCCCTGCATACCATGCTACACTCCCTGCATACATGCTACACTCCCTGCATCATGCTACCCCCCTGCATGCATGCTACACTCCCTGCATACATGCTACACTCCCTGCATACATGCTACACTCCCTGCATACATGCTACACTCCCTGCATGCATGCTATACTCCCTGCATGCATGCTATACTCCCTGCATGCCTGCTACACTCCCTGCATGCCTGCTACACTCCCTGCATGCCTGCTACACTCTCTGCATGCCTGCTACACTCTTAAACTCCATCGTGTTTCTCACTTTCACTATCATATTTTTCTATTATTTCTTTCTTCATTTCTACAGTGTTCCTCACTTTCTTTACCAAAGAAGTAGCACTAGGAGCTTTCTTTGGGCCCATGGTAGCTTATTTAGTAGTCACACACAATAATCAAGGCCCAAAAACAATGAATTGTTAATAAATGTTTTGTATAAACTCCTGGGGTGATGTTCACTCAAGCGTAAACAATGCTAGACTGTGTGACAATGTGCGTTGGAGGTGCGTGGGTGGCGGGCCTACGGTCTTTGTATTTGCGCGGCACTGGTGGACAGGTCCCATACGGTCGGCGAAAACTAAAACAATCGGCGAAAACTAAGACAAATTTTCCCTGAAAAAAGTCGGCGAAAACTGGGACAAGCAAAAACCAAGGGATGACTGTATATAATGTGTGAGTGGGGTAGCCAGATGGGGGTTACATACCTACCACATTTTGATACCTACCTACCTTACTATTCACCTTGCACCCTATATTAAGACCATTAACCCTTTCAGGGTTGACAGGCCCTCTCCCAAACTCGTTCTCAGGGTCAAAAAATTTTCGGAAAAAAAACAAAAAAATTCTTATGAAATGATAATCTTTTTCCGATCATAATGACACAAAAATTATGAAAATTGATGGAAAAGTAACGGAATTACGCTCTCGCAAATTTAGCAGTATTGATGATATTCACGCATCGGCGATTTTGCCCACTTTAAGCCCTATTTTCGGCCAATTCCAATGTTTCAGTCTACTAAAATTATAGCTATTTCGCTAGAATTCCATTTATTCTATCAAATGAGTACAAGAAACCACCAATTTACCGATTTCTACTACCCAATAAAGTGGTCAGAAATTGGCAATTTGGCAATTTCACACAAATTTCAAAAGATGCCAATTTCAAAATAGGGTCCAGAATAAACGAGAGATATCCATGGCTCTAAAATAACATTTTATTTGTTCATTAGTCACATCTCCAGGCCCCTCTTACATTATGTTTGCTTTCCATTTTGAATTTTTCTCACAAAAAATAAATTTTCTGTTACTATTGCATCATTGTAAAAATGGTATAAATAATATCAGCGCACTTGTGCAAGAATATTAGACTCGCCAGTTGATGTGTATTGGACGCATGGCATGATTTGTTTACTCCTAAACATCGGCAAAAATAGAACATTTCAACTACTTTGCTATCAGTTTCAATGTACTTGTCATCGTGAAACCAATCAAAATTATCTCTATTTCTGTAATATATCTTCCATTCTATCAAATGAGACCAAGAAAACGAGAATATAACCATAAATACCATACAAAAATAGACTGCAAAGTCTCTGTTTTAAATCAAAAACACGGTCGGAGTTTTTTTTCCTCATAATGCACTGTGTATTGCAGGATTTTTTTTATACTGTGCACACTGATCGCACAGACTCATTATCTCACTTCTAGGCCTACAAACCTGTTTCCGCTTGATTTGAGGGTGCTAGAATTTAGGCATACTAGTACGTCAATAACCTTGGTGCATAAGCCGTACTAGTATGGCGAAAACCCTGAAAGGGTTAAGACTACAAATATTTTAAGGTAAGTAATGAGTGTACAGTGGTCCCTCGGTTTTCGCCGAAAATTCGTTCCAGAATGCTGCTCAAGTGCCATTACCGAACGAATTTACTTCCTTAAGAAATAATGTCACGTAGGTTAGTCTATTTCAGACCCCAAAAATACACTTGCAACAGAACTTACGAAAATACACTTACATACATGTTCGAGTTTGGAGATGCACGAAAACCAAGGGACCACTGTACTGTATATGCATTTTATCACTAGGGCACTTTAAATGCCTAGTATATAATGTAATGTTCACTCGAAGAGAAACAAAGCCAGACTGACTCATGACAGCTGTGTGGGGAGGCGCGCAGGCACGGGGAGGTGCACAGGCATGGGCAGGTCTGGTACACAGGCCAAAACACGGAGCACTGTGAAACTCGGGACAAAATTTAGCCGATAAAAGGGGTCTAAACTCAAAGCCGCCGATACTCAAGAGCGGCCAAAACTCAGGGTTCCACTGTATTATAAGAATACGTAAGTACAGTGGACCCATGGATTACGTAGTCGTTGGATTTCGTAAAATTCGGAAAAAGTAACATTTTTTTCATAAAAATATTGGTATGGTATTAATAGATCCGCTCAAAATTAGTAATTCGTCCTGGACGTACGCGTGGCCCGCACGGCCCAACACTCCATCCAGAGTCAGTGTGCCATTGTTTACCAGCGAGTGACTGCCACCCACGCATTCATACCATACATTATGTCATTATTCCATTGTTTTTAGTGCTTGCTACTGCTAAATAAGCCACCATGGGCCCAAAGAAAGCTCCTAGTGCCAGCCCTTTGGTAATGGGCTGAGAGGGGAGAATGTGTCTTCTTAATTAAGTGATTCAGTGATTCTACAATATGTTATGATACTAAAGCAGGAGGAGTTGATAAAGGCTATAGTGCCACCAGCGATAAAGTGTAGCATTAACAGTGTAGCAAGTAAGTTAAGCCATTAATCGATAGAAAAATGACGACACAAAACTTAACTCCTCCATTGTTGTTTGAGGTATAGGGCAACTGACAACACTGCCGTCTGCTGCTGCTGCCCACCACCATCACTATATGTACAGCTTATGGTCAGTGGCCCTTATACACCCAACAACAAACACAACACCAGTCCTCACATTCGTAATGACATATTTTATTAATTCTAGAGTATATGTTATGTTTCTATGTTATTAATATTGTTTATTATGTCATATTAGATGAATTGTGACAGATAAATAAGCCGTAGAGTTGATATTAGTGTCATATTGAAGGACTATCTTGTCCTGTCTCCAAACAAACTCCTGTAGCCAGCACAATTCCAAACATACACCAGAAACAGAACTCTCTGAACACTTTTTTGAGCGACAGGGGTCCAGTGACTCTCAAGCTGGTCCTAGTGCCATTAAAAAACAAAGAAGGGAAGTAACCCCGGAAAAGAACTTGGTACCTGAAGTCTTCCAAACACTAGTAACTCCTTCCTCTCCCCTCCTTCTGTCTTCCACACATCAACAACTCTTCAATAAAGGTAAGTGTCAAATTATTACTGTTTTATACTTCATGTCTCATTGTTTTTTGTGTAATTTAATGTAAAAACAAAATTTATTTTAATACTTTTGGGTGTCTGAAATGGATTAATTGAATTTTCATTATTTCTTATGGGGAAAATATTTGGAATATTCGGTATTAGTAGCACCCTCTGAAACAGATTAATTACTAAAACCGGGGGTCCACTGTACTAATAATAATAATACGTATATAATTATATAATACAGTGGACCCCTGGTTTTCGTAATTACCCCTTTCAGGGTTGAGAGGCCCTCTCCCAAACTCGTTCTCAGGGTCGAAAATTTTTCAGAAAAAATTATTTTTTTCTTATGAAATGATAAGAGAATCTTTTTCCGATTATAATGACACTAAAAGTATGACATTTGATGGAAAACTAATGGAATTATGCTCTCGCGAAGTTAGCGGTATCGACAATATTTACTCATCGGCGATTTCATCCACTTTGAGCCCTATTTTCCTATTTTCGGCCAATTCCAGTGTTTCAGTCTACTAAAATTTTAACTTTCGCTAGAATTCCATTTGTTCTATCAATTGAGTACAAGAAACTGCCAATTTACCGATTTGAACTACCCAATAAAGTGGTCAGAAATCGGCAATTTGGCCAATTTCACAAATTTCAAAAGATGCCAATTTCAAAATAGGGTCCAGAATAAACAATGCAGACATTCCTGGCACTAAAATAACATTTTCTCTGATCATTAGTCACGTCTCCAGGCCCCTCTTACATTACTTTGGCTTTCCATTTTGAATTTTTATTCTCACAAAAAATAGAAGATTTTCTGTTATGTATACTACTGCATCATTGTAAAAACGGTATAAATAATATCAGCACACTTGTGCAAGAATATTACTCGCCAGTTGATGTGTACTGGATGCATGGCGTGATTTGTTTACTCTTGAACATCGGCAAAAATCAAACATTTTCGCTACTTTGTGCTCAGTTTCAAGATACTTGTCATCGTGAAACCAGTCAAAATTATCTCTATTTCTGTAATATATCTTCCATTCTATCAAATGAGACCAAGAAAACGAGAATACAACCATAAATACCATATGAAAATAGACTGCAAAGTCGCTGTTTTAAACCAAAAACACGGTCGGAATTTTTTTTCCTCATTACGCACTGTGTGGTGCAGGATTTTTTTTATACTGCGCACACTGACCGCAAAGACCCATTCTCTCACATCTAGGCCTACCAGCCTGTTTCCACTTGATTTGAGGGAGCTAGAATTTAGGCATACTAGTAAGTCAAAAACCTTGGTCAAGTAAGCCGTACTAGTATGGCCGAAACCCTGAAAGGGTTAATCCGTTCCAGAGAGTGCTACTAAAACCAAATATTGCGATTTCCGAATCTATTTTTCCCATAAGAAATAATGGAAATTCAATTAATCCATTCCACACACCCAAAAGTATTAAAATAAAATATTTTTGTACATTAAATACAGTAGAACGTTATTTAGCACGATAGTTACGTTCCTGAAAAAGTCGTGTTAGATAATTTCTTGTTAAATAATTAAAAGAACTAATGGGAAAAATAGGGTTACGTTCCTGGGAGTCCCCAAAAAGCCAAACAAGTTTTTTTTAGACCAACAGATCTTACAAAAATAAAAGTGAATATGTAATTGTAGTTCATTATCGTGATGTATTATGTTGTTTTTACTGCTTAAGACTACAAATGTAATAGAAATAATAGTATTTACCTTAAATTGTGGGTGCTGGTGTTTGTGGATGATTGTGAAGAGAGTGGAGAGTTATGCTGTGGCCCTACTGGGCTGAGGTGGAAAGAAGAAGTTCTTGAACTGAAGTCGATGGTTGAACCGAGTGTCTAACTTTAAGTCAGTCAAGTCAGTCAGTATGTCAGTCAGTCAGTCATTCAGTAAGTCAGTCAAGCATTCAGTAAGTCAGTCAAGTCATTCAGTAAGTCAGTCAAGTCATTCAGTAAGTCAGTCAAGTTTCATAATCAGTCAAGTCAGTTTGAAGCCATTCAGTAAGTCAGTCATGTCATTCAGTAAGTCAGTCATGTCATTCAGTAAGTCAGTCAAGTCATTCAGTAAGTCAGTCAAGTCATTCAGTAAGTCAGTCATGTCATTCAGTAAGTCAGTCATGTCATTCAGTAAGTCAGTCATGTCATTCAGTCAAGTCATTCAGTCAAGTCATTCAGTCAAGTCATTCAGTAAGTCAGTCAAGCCATTCAGTAAGTCAGTCAAGTCATTCAGTAAGTCAGTCAAGTCATTCAGTAAGTCAGTCAAGTCATTCAGTAAGTCAGTCAAGTCATTCAGTAAGTCAGTCAAGTCATTCAGTAAGTCAGTCAAGTCATTCAGTAAGTCAGTCAAGTCATTCAGTAAGTCAGTCAAGTCATTCAGTAAGTCAGTCAAGTCATTCAGTAAGTCAGTCAAGTCATTCAGTAAGTCAGTCAAGTCATTCAGTAAGTCAGTCAAGTCATTCAGTAAGTCAGTCAAGTCATTCAGTAAGTCAGTCAGTCAAGTCAGTCAGTCAGTCACACAAACTTATGTTTACATCTTTTTGTGTGTACAAAGTAACACTTCATTACGGCCACGGGTTATGTCTTGTCCAATATCTTGTAGCCAGGACTTTTTAACGCGTATGAAATACTTACGAATGCTGGGATGGTGGGGTCCGTGGTGGCTGGGTAAGGCGGGTGGTGTCTGCTGAACCACAACAGTAGTAGTAACAAGACTGCTTGTGAGAATGCTTATTTGTTTTTCCTTCCCACAAACTGTAAGTAAGTTTATTCAGGTATACACAGATACAGTTACGAAGATTATCATACATAGCAGCATATGTGTAGAGAACCCAGGATAACCCAAAAAAGTCAGAGTGACTTAGTATTTAAATTGACTGACATTTTTTGGGTTATCCTAGGTTCTCTACACATATGCTGCTATGTATGATAATGTATGTAACTGTACTCACCTAATTGTGGTTGCAGGGGTCGAGACTCAGCTCCTGGCCCCATGTATCTGAATAAACTTATAGTTTGCAGGAAGGAAAAACAAATTCCCTTTTCCTCAAAGCATGAGGATTCTTAGGCAGTAAATAACCATGGGCTTACACTCAAAATTTTTCCCCTCCTGCCGAACCGTGTAATATCATCTTTACGTCGTGTAAGATGATAATGTGTCGCAAATCTTAAATCGTGCAATACCGGTAACGTGCAACATAATCTCGTGCTAAATGACGTTCTACTGTATACATTTAATTACACAGAAAACAATGAGACATGAAGAATAAAATAATAACAACATGTCACTTACCTTTATTGAAGAGTTGTTGATGTATGGAAGATGGGAGAGGATGGAAAATTTGTTATTGTTTGGAAGGGGAATCCCCTACCATAGAGACTTCAGGCAGCAAGTCCTTTTCCGGGGTTACTTCCCTTTTGTTTTTTAATGCTACTAGAAACAGCTTGAGAGTCACTGGACCCCTGTCTCGCAAAATAATTGTCCAGAGAGCTGTCTGGCATCTCTTTAAAACTTGCCTAAAATGGGACACCACACTATCATTGTACATGTTGCTAACACGGCCTGCAACAGCTTTGTCAGGGAAGATCATCCGTAAATCTTTGCACATCAGTCCACTTGGCACAAATGTCCTTAATCTATGAAGAAGGCACCGTCTTCCATCTCGCTTCCTCCTCATCTGAAGCAATTTCCCGAGCTGTGGTGTGTTGCTGTTGCAGATGAAGCTCTTGCAGATCTTCCATGGTTAGATCTTTATTGTGGTCCTCCACCAACTCTTCCACATCCTCGTCATTAACCTCCAACCCTTTGGACTTCCCCAGTGCCACAATTTCTTCCACAACAGGCTCAGGCCCAAAACCTTCAAAATCCCTCTCTGGGACACAGTCTGGCCACATTTTTTCCAAGCAGAGTTCAAAGTCCTGGAGGTCACTTCCTCCCAAGCCTTCCCTATAAGATTTATGCAATATAGGATACTGAAGTGATCTTTCCGAGAACTCTCTTAGGGTCAATTCAGTGTCCGAGGTTATGTCAAAGCATCTTTGAAACATTGCTTTGGTGTACAGTTTTTTGAAGAAGTTTGAAATGATCTGCTGGTCCATGGGCTGGAGGAGAGAGTGGTATTAGGGGGCAAGAACTTTACTTTGATGAAACGAAACTCCTCCACAATTTGCTCTTTTAAGTCTTGAGGATGAGCAGGAGCCTTGTCCATTATCAGGAGGCACTTGAGTTCCAATTTATTTCCCAGGAGGTATTTCTTCACACTGGGGCCAAACACTTCGTTGAACCAATCAAGAAAAATTTCCCTCGTGACCCATGCCTTACTGTTAGCCTTCCACATCACACACAAATTAGCCTTGGCAACACTATTTCTTGAACACTCTCGAGATTTTCAGAGTGATAGCACGATAAAGAGCTTCAATTTTAAATCCACCAGGCGTTAGTCAAAATAAGTTGCCTGTCTTTCATGGTTGTGTCAGGCAGTGCCTTTTCTCTGTGTAATGTAGGTCTGTTTGGCATTTTCTTCAAAACAGGTTGTTGATCACAATTGAACTTGTTGGGCCCCTGACTTGTTCAGCCTCATGTATTTGAATTCCTGCACATATATTTCAGCCACACATTTGTCTGAACTTGCTCCCTCACCATGCCTTGTCACACTGTGTATGCCACTATGCTTCTTAAATCTGTCAAACCAGCATTTGCTGGCTTTAAATTCGCTCATTTCAGCACTCATTGCAGGCATTTTCTTGACGAGATCATCATGCAACTGCCTTGTTTTTTCACATATCACCTCCGTAACACTATCTCCTCCTAATTCTTTCTCGGTGATCCACACCAACAACAAAGTCTCCACATCTTCCAGTATTTGCGATCTTTGTTTTGTGACCATACTTGCACCTTCCTCAACAACAGCTTCCTTGATTTCATTTCTCTTGGCCATGATGGAAGCGATGGTTGTATGGGCTTTGCCACATAGCTTGGCCAGCTCAGCGACACGTACTCCACTTTCATATTTTGCAATGATCTCTTTTTTCAGTTCTACTGTGTTTCTGACCTTCTTTACCACAGGGCTGGCACTAGGAGCTTTCTTTGAGCCCATAGTGGCTTATTTAGCAGTTGCAAGCACTAAAAACAATGGAATAATGACGAAATGTATCGTATGAACGTGTGGGGTGACCGTCACTCGCTGGAAAACAATGGCATACTGACTCTGAATGGTGTGTCGGGCCGCTCAGGCTGGGCGTACGCGTTTGGGACCAATGATGATAACTGAGCAGAATTACGCTGGTGAACCAACATTTTTACGAAAAAAGTTACGATTACTGAATAGTACGAACTCCAATGACTACGAAAACCGGGGTACCACTAATATACATAATATAAATTATTATAATACGTATGTACTAATAAATAATAATAATACTAATAATATAATACGTATAATAATAATTATAATAAAAGACTGCTTTGAAAACCCTCATTAGATGGCAGTGAATACCACAACAATGCTGGAGCAGTTATGGCCGCCTCCACTTGTCACATGACATATTTTATTCATTCTAGAGTATATATCAGGTTTCTATGTTATTTATATTGTTTATGTCATATTAGATGAATTTTGATAGATAAATAAGCCGTAGAGTTGATATTAGTAAAATATTCAAGGAGCATTTTGTCCTGTCAAGAGACAAACTCTCGTCCACCGCTGACACCACTACGTAGCCACATACGTAATGACATATTTTATTCATTCTAGAGTATATATCAGGTTTCTATGTTATTTATATTGTTTATTATGTTATATTAGATGAATTGTGATAGATAAATAAGCCATAGAGTTGATATTAGCGAAATATTGAAGTATCTTGTTGTGCCTCCTGAGAACCGGAATGGATTAATTGCATTTCAATTACAGTGGTACTCCGAGTTTCAAACTCTCTTCGTTCCAGAAGGCTGTTCAAGTGCTGTTACCGAACAAATTTGTTCCCATAAGGAATAATGTAAATTAAATTAGTCAGTTTCAGACCCATAAAAATACACTAACAAAAGCACTTACAATAATACACTTATATAATAGGTCGAGTTGGGAGCAGTTCGAAACTCGGGGTACCACTGTAATTTAAATGAGGAAAATTGACTCAGCATACGAGCAAATCAAGATATGAGCAAGGTCATGGAACGGATTAAACTCATAAGAAGAGGTTCCACTGTACAGTGATACCTCGAGTTTCGAATTTAATCCGTTCCAGAAGCTCAGCCAAAACTCAAATTGTTCAAAGTCAACAATATTTCCCATAAGAAATAATATAAATCCAATTAATCCATTCCAGACACCCACAAATATTCACAAAAAATCATTTTTTAAAGAATAAATATAGTTTTACATACAGAAAACAATGAGAAAAAATTTTTATATCTATCACAATAGATCTAATATGAAAAATAAAAATATATTAACCCCTTTAAAATGTCCAAACGTAAATCTACATTCACGTGCGTAGCACTCTAAACATAAAATCTACGTTTTATTTTAAACTTTCAAATGTAAAAAAATGTAGATTAAAAATTTGAAATGCTACGCGTGAATTGGAAACTACGTTTTGGGCAATTTTAAGGGGGCTCTTTATAGAAACATGATAAATACTCTAGAAATGAATAAAAAAAGTTTACATATGTCAGGGGGTGGTGGTGGTGTTGGGTTTTTCAGGTCTACTGGCAGCATAAGCCGTTAGGTTGGCGGCCGGGGGGTGTTGTTTTGGGGGCCCATATCCTCCAATAACATTGGAGGAGTTAGTTTTTGTCCTTTTTTTATGCCCTTTGCTAAATTTATCGCTGGCTGGCGCTATAGCCTTTATCAACTCCTGCTGCTTTTGTATCGTACATTCTTTGAATCACTGAAGGCAGCACATTCATTTATTCATTCTCTATCTCTTTTATATATCTCTCTATCTCTATATATATATCTCTCTTCTCTATATATATATTTTCTCTTTTATATATATATATCTTTCTATATATATATATCTCTCTCTCTTTTTATATATATATTCTCTCTCTATATATATATATATATATCTCTCTTATATATATATATATATTTTTCTCTATATATATATATATATATCTCTATATATATATATATATATATTTTCTCTTTTATATATATATATTTTCTCTCTTTTATATATATATATTTTTCTTTTTATATATATATATTTTCTTTTATATATATATATATTTTCTCTTTTATATATACGTATATATATCTCTCTTTCTATATATATATATATTCTCTCTCTCTATATATATATATATTTTTCTCTATATATATATA